>CAWWDY010000267.1:0-93167 GCA_963942605.1 Poecilus cupreus
AAATGACGATAAAATTGCTGTTTTAAACTTGCAAAAACATAGAAAAACGCTGTTTTCAACTATTCAAACTGATAAATTAATATTTCTTTCGTGCGAAACGGCGCTTTATGAGAAATGACAATAAAATTGCTGTTTTAAACTTGCAAAAACATAGAAAAACGCTGTTTTGAACTATTCAAACTGACAAATTCATGTTTCTTTCGTGTGAAACGGCGATTTATGAGAAATGACGATAAAATTGCTGTTTTTAACTTGCAAAAACATAGAAAAACGCTGTTTTCAACTATTCAAACTGATAAATTCATGTTTCTTAAGTTCGAAACGGTGGATTTTTGTGAAATCACGATAAAATTGCTGTTTTAAACTTGCAAAAACATAGAAAAACGCTGTTTTGAACTATTCAAACTGACAAATTCATGTTTCTTTCGTGCGAAACGGCGATTTATGAGAAATGACGATAATATTGCTGTTTAAAACTTGCAAAAACATAGAAAAACGCTGTTTTGAACTATTCAAACTGACAAATTCATGTTTCTTCCGTGCGAAACGGCGATTTATGAGAAATTAGGATAAAATTGCTGTTTTTAAACTTGCAAAAACATAGAAAAACGCTGTTTTGAACTATTCAAACTGACAAATTTATGTTTCTTTCGTGTGAAACGGCGATTTATGAGAAATGACGATAAAATTGCTGTTTTAAACTTGCAAAAACATAGAAAAACGCTGTTTTGAACTATTCAAACTGACAAATTCATGTTTCTTTCGTGCGAAACGGCGATTTATGAGAAATGACGATAAAATTGCTGTTTTAAACTTGCAAAAACATAGAATAACGCTGTTTTGAAACTATTCAAACTGACAAATTCATGTTTCTTTCGTGCGAAACGGCGATTTATGAGAAATCACGATAAAATTGCTGTTTTAAACTTGCAAAAACATAGAATAACGCTGTTTTGAACTATTCAAACTGACAAATTCATGTTTCTTTCGTGCGAAACGGCGATTTATGAGAAATCACGATAAAATTGCTGTTTTAAACTTGCAAAAACATTGCAAAACGCTGTTTTCAACTATTCAAACTGACAAATTTATGTTTCTTCGTGCGAAACGGCGATTTATGAGAAATTACGATAAAATTGCTGTTTTAAACTTGCAAAAACATAGAAAAACGCTGTTTTGAACTATTCAAACTGATAAATTAATGTTTCTTTCGTGTGAAACGGCGATTTATGAGAAATGACGATAAAATTGCTGTTTTAAACTTGCAAAACATAGAAAAACGCTGTTTTGAACTATTCAAACTGACAAATTCATGTTTCTTTCGTGCGAAACGGCGATTTATGAGAAATGACGATAAAATTGCTGTTTTAAACTTGCAAAAACATAGAAAAACGCTGTTTTCAACTATTCAAACTGATAAATTAATATTTCTTTCGTGCGAAACGGCGCTTTATGAGAAATGACAATAAAATTGCTGTTTTTAAACTTGCAAAAACATAGAAAAACGCTGTTTTGAACTATTCAAACTGACAAATTCATGTTTCTTTCGTGTGAAACGGCGATTTATGAGAAATGACGATAAAATTACTGTTTGGGGTTGAGGTTTGGGGTTGAGGTTTGGGATTGAGGTTTGGGGTTGAGGTTTGGGGTTGAGGTTTGGGATTGAGGTTTGGGGTTGAGGTTTGGGGTTTGAGGTTAGGGATTTGGGGTTCGAAGTTTGAGGTTTGGGGTTTGAGGTTTGGGGTTGGGGGTTCGAGTTTTGGGGTTTGGGGTTGAGGTTTGGGGTTGAGGTTTGGGGTTGAGGTTTGGGGTTGAAATTTGGGGTTGAGGTTTGGGATTTGGGCTTCGAAGTTTGAGGTTTGGCGTTCGAGGATTGAGGTTTGGGGTTGAGGGTTGGGGTTTGAATTTGGGGATTGGGGTTCGGGGTTTTAGGTTTGGTGTTTGTGGTGTTTGGATGGGTGAAATGTTTCTTTCGTGCGAAACGGCGAATTATGAGATTCAAATTGCTGTTTTAAACTTGTAGAAACATAAAAAACGCTGTTTTCAACTAATCAAACTGATGAATTTATTTTGTTGGAAACTGCGGATTTTTGTGAAATCACGATAAAACGCTGTTTTCAACTATTCAAATAGATAAATTCATGTTTCTTTCCTTCGAAACGGTGGATTTTTGTGAAATCATGATAAAACTGCTGTTTTAAACTAGCAAAATACGCTGTTTTCAACAATCTGAACTGACGTATTTAAAATGCTGTTTTAAACTTGCAAAAACATAGAAAACGCAGTTTTGAACTACTCAAACTGACAATTTCATGTTTCTTTTGTGCGTAACGGCGATTTATGAGAAATGACGATAAAATTGCTGTTTTTAACTTGAAAAAACATAGAAAAACGCTGTTTTCAACTATTCAAAGTAATAAATTCATGTTTCTTCCGTGCGAAACGGCGATTTATGAGATATGACGATAAAATTGCTGTTTTAAACTTGCAAAAACATAGAAAAACGCTGTTTTTAACTATTCAAACTGACAATTTCATGTTTCTTTGTGCGAAACGGCGATTTATGAGAAATGACGATAAAATTGCTGTTTTTAACTTGCAAAAACATAGAAAAACGCTGTTTTCAACTATTCAAAGTAATAAATTCATGTTTCTTCCGTGCGAAACGGCGATTTATGAGATATGACGATAAAATTGCTGTTTTAAACTTGCAAAAACATTTAAAAACGCTGTTTTGAACTATTCAAACTGACAATTTCATGTTTCTTTCGTGTGAAACGGCGATTTATGAGAAATGACGATAAAATTGCTGTTTTAAACTTGCAAAAATATAGAAAACGCTGTTTTGAACTATTCAAACTGACAAATTCATGTTTCTTTCGTGCGAAACGGCGATTTATGAGAAATGACGATAAAATTGCTGTTTTAAACTTGCAAAAACATAGAAAAACGCTGTTTCAACTATTCAAACTGATAAATTCATGTTTCTTACGTTCGAAACGGTTGATTTTGTGAAATCACGATAAAATTGCTGTTTTAAACTTGCAAAAACATAGAAAAACGCTGTTTTTAACTATTCAAACTGATAAATTCATGTTTCTTTCGTGCGAAACGGCGATTTATGAGAAATGACGATAAAATTGCTGTTTTAAACTTGCAAAAACATAGAAAAACGTTGTTTTGAACTATTCAAACTGATAAATTCATGTTGCTTTCGTGCGAAACGGCGCTTTATGAGAAATGACGATAAAATTGCTGTTTTAAACTTGCAAAAACATAGAAAAACGCTGTTTTGAACTATTCAAACTGACAAATTCATGTTTCTTTCGTGCGAAACGGCGATTTATGAGAAATGACGATAAAATTGCTGTTTTAAACTTGCAAAAACATAGAAAAACGCTGTTTTGAACTATTCAAACTGACAAATTCATGTTCCTTTCGTGTGAAACAGCGATTTATGAGAAATGACGATCAAATTGCTGTTTTAAACTTGCAAAAACATAGAAAAACGATGTTTTGAACTATTCAAACTGACAAATTCATGTTTCTTTCGTGCGAAACGGCGATATATGAGAAATGACGATAAAATTGCTGTTTTAAACTTGCAAAAACATAGAAAAACGCTGTTTCAACTATTCAAACTGATAAATTCATGTTTCTTACGTTCGAAACGGTTGATTTTTGTGAAATCACGATAAAATTGCTGTTTTAAACTTGCAAAAACATAGGAAAACGCTGTTTTTAACTATTCAAACTGATAAATTCATGTTTCTTTCGTGCGAAACGGCGATTTATGAGAAATGACGATAAAATTGCTGTTTTAAACTTGCAAAAACATAGAAAACGCTGTTTTGAACTATCCAAACTGACAAATTCTGTTTTGTGGTTTGGGGTTCGAAGTTTGATTTTTGGGGTTGAGGTTTGGGGTTTGAGGTTTGGGGTTCGCGGTTTGAGGTTTGGGGTTGGGGTTCGGTGTTTGAGGTTTGGGGTTCGCGGTTTGAGGTTTGGGGTTGGGGTTCGGTGTTGAGGTTTGGGGTTTGGGGTTCGACGTTTGAGGATTGGGGTTCGAGGTTTGAGGTTTGGGGTTGAGGTTTGGGGTTGAGGTTTGGGGTTGGGGGTTCGAGTTTTGGGGTTTGGGGTGAGGTTTGGGGTTGAGGTTTAGGGTTGAGGTTTGGGTTGAGGTTTGGGGTTGAGGTTTGGGGTTGAGGTTTGGGGTTGGGGGTTCGAGTTTTGGGGTTTGGGGTTGAGGTTTGGGGTTGAGGTTTGGGGTTGAGGTTTGGGGTTGAGGTTTGGGGTTGAAATTTGGGGTTAAGGTTGGGGTTGAGGTTGGGGTTTGAGGTTAGGGATTTGGGGTTCGAAGTTTGAGGTTTGGGGTTCGAGGATTGAGGTTTGGGGTTGAGGGTTGGGGTTTGAATTTGGGGATTGGGGTTCGGGGTTTTAGGTTTGCTGTTTGTGTTTTTTGGATTGGGTGAAATGTTCCTTTCGTGCGAAACGGCGAATTATGAGATTCAAATTGCTGTTTTAAACATGTAAAAACATAAAAAACGCTGTTTTCAACTAATCAAACTAATGAATTTATTTTGTTGGAAACTGCGGATTTTTGTGAAATCACGATAAAACGCTGTTTTCAACTATTCAAACAGATAAATTCATGTTTCTTTCCTTCGAAACGGTGGATTTTTGTGAAATCACGATAAAACTGCTGTTTTAAACTAGCAAAATACGCTGTTTTCAACAATCTAAACTGACGTATTTAAAATGCTGTTTTAAACTTTCAAAAACATAGAAAACGCAGTTTTGAACTATCCAAACTGACAAATTCATGTTTCTTTCGTGCGAAACGGCGATTTATGAGAAATGACGATAAAATTGCTGTTTTAAACTTGCAAAAACTTAGAAAAACGCTGTTTTGAACTATTCAAACTGACAAATTCATGTTTCTTTCGTGCGAAACGGCGATTTATGAGAAATGACGATAAAATTGCTGTTTGAAACTTGCAAAAACATAGAAAAACGCTTTTTTCAACTATTCAAACTGATAAATTCATGTTTCTTTCGTGCGAAACGGCGATTTATGAGAAATGACGATAAAATTGCTGTTTTAAACTTGCAAAAACATAGAAAAACGCTGTTTTCAACTATTCAAACTGACAAATTCATGTTTCTTTCGTGCGAAACGGCGATTTATGAGAAATGACGATAAAATTGCTGTTTTAAACTTGCAAAAACCATAGAAAAACCCTGTTTTGAACTATTCAAACTGACAAATTCATGTTTTTTTCGTGCAAAACGGCGATTTATGAGAAATGACGATAAAATTGCTGTTTTAATCTTCCAAAAACATAGAAAAACGCTGTTTTCAACTATTTAAACTGACAAATTCATGTTTCTTTCGTGCGAAACGGCGATTTATGAGAAATGACGATAAAATTGCTGTTTTAAACTTGCAAAAACATAGAAAAACCCTGTTTTGAACTATTCAAACTGACAAATTCATGTTTTTTTCGTGCGAAACGGCGATTTATGAGAAATGACGATAAAATTGCTGTTTTTAACTTGCAAAAACATAGAAAAACGCTGTTTTCAACTATTCAAACTGATAAATTTATGTTTTTTAAGTTCGAAACGGTGGATTTTTGTGAAATCACGATAAAATTGCTGTTTTAAACTTGCAAAAACATAGAAAAACGCTGTTTTGAACTATTCAAACTGACAAATTCATGTTTCTTTCGTGCGAAACGGCGATTTATGAGAAATGACGATAAAATTGCTGTTTAAAACTTGCAAAAACATAGAAAAACGCTGTTTTGAACTATTCAAACTGACAAATTCATGTTTCTTCCGTGCGAAACGGCGATTTATGAGAAATTACGATAAAATTGCTGTTTTAAACTTGCAAAAACATAGAAAAACGCTGTTTTGAACTATTCAAACTGACAAATTTATGTTTCTTTCGTGTGAAACGGCGATTTATGAGAAATGACGATAAAATTGCTGTTTTAAACTTGCAAAAACATAAAAAAACGCTGTTTTGAACTATTCAAACTGACAAATTCATGTTTCTTTCGTGCGAAACGGCGATTTATGAGAAATGACGATAAAATTGCTGTTTTAAACTTGCAAAAACATAGAATAACGCTGTTTTGAACTATTCAAACTGACAAATTCATGTTTCTTTCGTGCGAAACGGCGATTTATGAGAAATCACGATAAAATTGCTGTTTTAAACTTGCAAAAACATTGCAAAACGCTGTTTTCAACTATTCAAACTGACAAATTTATGTTTCTTCCGTGCGAAACGGCGATTTATGAGAAATTACGATAAAATTGCTGTTTTAAACTTGCAAAAACATAGAAAAACGCTGTTTTGAACTATTCAAACTGACAAATTAATGTTTCTTTCGTGTGAAACGGCGATTTATGAGAAATGACAATAAAATTGCTGTTTTAAACTTGCAAAAACATAGAAAAACGCTGTTTTGAACTATTCAAACTGACAAATTCATGTTTCTTTCGTGCGAAACGGCGATTTATGAGAAATGACGATAAAATTGCTGTTTTAAACTTGCAAAAACATAGAAAAACGCTGTTTTGAACTATTTAAACTGACAAACTCATGTTTCTTTCGTGCGAAACATCGATTTATGAGAAATGATGATAAAATTGCTGTTTTAAACTTGCAAAAACATAGAAAAACGCTGTTTTGAACTATTCAAACTGACAAATTCATGTTTCTTTCGTGCGAAACGGCGATTTATGAGAAATGACGATAAAATTGCAGTTTTAAACTTGCAAAAACATAGAAAAACGCTGTTTTCAACTATTCAAACTGACAAATTCATGTTTCTTTCGTGCGAAACGGCGATTTATGAGAAATGACGATAAAATTGCTGTTTTAAACTTGCAAAAAACATAGAAAAACCCTGTTTTGAACTATTCAAACTGACAAATTCATGTTTTTTTCGTGCAAAACGGCGATTTATGAGAAATGACGATAAAATTGCTGTTTTAATCTTGCAAAAACATAGAAAAACGCTGTTTTCAACTATTTAAACTGACAAATTCATGTTTCTTTCGTGCGAAACGGCGATTAATGAGAAATGACGATAAAATTGCTGTTTAAAACTTGCAAAAACATAGAAAAACGCTGTTTTGAACTAATCAAACTGACAAATTCATGTTTCTTTCGTGCGAAACGGCGATTTATGAGAAATGACGATAAAATTGCTGTTTTAAACTTGCAAAGACATAGAAAAACGCTGTTTTGAACTATTCAAACTGATAAATTCATGTTTCTTTCGTGTGAAATGGCGATTTATGAGAAATGACGATAAAATTGCTGTTTTAAACTTGCAAAAACATAGAAAAACGCTGTTTTGAACTAATCAAACTGACAAATTCATGTTTCTTTCGTGCGAAACGGCGTTTTATGAGAAATGACGATAAAATTGCTGTTTAAAACTTGCAAAAACATAGAAAAACGCTGTTTTGAACTATTCAAACTGACAAATTCATGTTTCTTTCGTGCGAAACGGCGATTTATGAGAAATGACGATAAAATTGCTGTTTTAAACTTGCAAAAACATAGAAAAACGTTGTTTTCAACTATTCAAACTGATAAATTCATGTTTCTTTCGTGCGAAACGGCGATTTATGAGAAATGACGATAAAATTGCTGTTTTAAACTTGCAAAAACATATAAAAAACGCTGTTTTGAACTATTCAAACTGACAAATTCATGTTTCTTTCGTGTGAAACGGCGATTTGTGAGAAATGACGATAAAATTGCTGTTTTAAACTTGCAAAAACATAGAAAGACGCTGTTTTTAACTATTCAAACTGATAAATTCATGTTTCTTACGATCGAAACGGTGGATTTTTTTGAAATCACGATAAAATTGCTGTTTTAAACTTGCAAAAACATTGAAAAACGCTGTTTTCAACTATTCAAACTGACAAATTCATGTTTCTTCCGTACGAAACGGCGATTTATGAGAAATTACGATAAAATTGCTGTTTTAAACTTGCAAAAACATAGAAAAACGCTGTTTTGAACTATTCAAACTGACAAATTCAAGTTTCTTTCGTGCGAAACGGCGATTTATGAGAAATTACGATAAAATTGCTGTTTTAAACTTGCAAAAACATAGAAAACGCTGTTTTGAACTATCCAAACTGACAAATTCTGTTTTGTATTTTGGGGTTCGAGGTTTGATGTTTGGGGTTGAGGTTTGGGGTTTGAAATTTGGGGTTGGGGTTCGGTGTTTGAGGTTTGGGGTTTGGGGTTCGAGGTTTGAGGTTTGGGGTTCGAGGTTTGAGGTTTGGGGTTGAGGTTTAGGGTTAGAGGTTTGGGGTTGGGGGTACGAGTTTTGGGGTTTGGGGTTGAGGTTTCGGGTTGAGGTTTAGGGTTGAGGTTTGGGGTTGAGGTTTGGGGTTGAGGTTTGGGGTTGAGGTTTGGGGTTGAGGTTTGGGGTTGAGGTTTGGGGTTGAGGTTTGGGGTTGAGGTTTGGGGTTTGAGGTTAGGGATTTGGGGTTCGAAGTTTGAGGTTTATGGTTTGAGGTTTGGGGTTGGGGGTTCGAGTTTTAGGGTTTGGGGTTGAGGTTTGGGGTTGAGGTTTGGGGTTGAGGTTTGGGGTTAGGGTTTGGGGTTAAGGTTTGGGGTTGAAATTTGGGGTTGAGGTTTGGGATTGAGGTTTGGGGTTTGAGGTTAGGGATTTGGGGTTCGAATTTTGAGGTTTGGGGTTCGAATTTTGAGGTTTGGGGTTCGAGAATTGAGGTTTGGGGTTTGTATTTGGGGATTGGGGTTCGGGGTTTTAGGTTTGGTGTTTGTGGTGTTTGGATTGGGTGAAATGTTTCTTTCGTGCGAAACGGCGAATTATGAGATTCAAATTGCTGTTTTAAACTTGTAAAAACATAAAAAACGCTGTTTTCAACTAATCAAACTGATGAATTTATTTTGTTGGAAACTGCGGATTTTTGTGAAATCACGATAAAATTGCTGTTTTAAACTTGCAAAAACATAGAAAAACGCTGTTTTTAACTATTCAAACTGATAAATTCATGTTTCTTTCGTGCGAAACGGCGATTTATGAGAAAAGGCGATAAAATTGCTGTTTTAAACTTGCAAAAACATAGAAAAACGCTGTTTTCAACTATTCAAACTGATAAATTCATGTTTCTTTTGTGCGAAACGGCGATTTATGAGAAATGACGATAAAATTGCTGTTTTAAACTTGCAAAAACATAGAAAAACGCTGTTTTTAACTATTCAAACTGATAAATTCATGTTTCTTAAGTTCGAAACGGTGGATTTTTGTGAAATCACGATAAAATTGCTGTTTTAAACTTGCAAAAACATTGAAAAACGCTGTTTTGAACTATTCAAACTGACAAATTCATGTTTCTTACGTGCGAAACGGCGATTTATGAAAAATGACGATAAAATTGCTGTTTTTAACTTGCAAAAACTTAGAAAAACGCTGTTTTCAACTATTCAAACTGATAAATTCATGTTTCTTAAGTTCGAAACGGTGGATTTTTGTGAAATCACGTAAAATTGCTGTTTTAAACTTGCAAAAACATAGAAAAACGCTGTTTTGAACTATTCAAACTGACAAATTAATGTTTCTTTCTTGTGAAACGGCGATTTATGAGAAATGACGATAAAATTGCTGTTTTAAACTTGCAAAAACATAGAAAAACGCTGTTTTGAACTATTCAAACTAACAAATTTATTTTTCTTTTGTGCGAAACGGCGATTTATGAGAAATGACGATAAAATTGCTGTTTTTAACTTGCAAAAACATAGAAAAACGCTTTTTTGAACTATTCAAACTGACAAATTCATGTTTCTTTCGTGCGAAACAGCGATTTATGAGAAATAACGATAAAATTGCTGTTTTAAACTTGCAAAAACATAGAAAAACGCTGTTTTCAACTATTCAAACTGATAAATTCATGTTTCTTTCGTGCGAAACGGCGATTTATGAGAAATGACGATAAAATTGCTGTTTTAAACTTGCAAAAACATAGAAAAACGCTGTTTTGAACTATTCAAACTGACAAATTCATGTTTCTTTCGTGTGAAACGGCGATTTATGAGAAATGACGATAAAATTGCTGTTTTAAACTTGCAAAAACATAGAAAAACGCTGTTTTCAACTATTCAAACTGATAAATTCATGTTTCTTAAGTTCGAAACGGTGGATTTTTGTGAAATCACGATAAAATTGCTGTTTTAAACTTGCAAAAACATAGAAAAACGCTGTTTTGAACTATTCAAACTGACAAATTAATGTTTCTTTCTTGTGAAACGGCGATTTATGAGAAATGACGATAAAATTGCTGTTTTAAACTTGCAAAAACATAGAAAAACGCTGTTTTGAACTATTCAAACTAACAAATTTATGTTTCTTTTGTGCGAAACGGCGATTTATGAGAAATGACGATAAAATTGCTGTTTTTAACTTGCAAAAACATAGAAAAACGCTGTTTTGAACTATTCAAACTGACAAATTCATGTTTCTTTCTTGCGAAACAGCGATTTATGAGAAATAACGATAAAATTGCTGTTTTAAACTTGCAAAAACATAGAAAAACGCTGTTTTCAACTATTCAAACTGATAAATTCATGTTTCTTTAGTGCGAAACGGCGATTTATGAGAAATGACGATAAAATTGCTGTTTTATACTTGCAAAAACATAGAAAAACGCTGTTTTGAACTATTCAAACTGACAAATTCATGTTTCTTTCGTGTGAAACGGCGATTTATGAGAAATGACGATAAAATTGCTGTTTTAAACTTGCAAAAACATAGAAAAACGCTGTTTTCAACTATTCAAACTGATAAATTCATGTTTCTTACGTTCGAAACGGTGGATTTTTTTGAAATCACGATAAAATTGCTGTTTTAAACTTGCAAAAACATTGAAAAACGCTGTTTTCAACTATTCAAACTGACAAATTCATGTTTCTTTCGTGCGAAACGGCGATTTATGAGAAATGACGATAAAATTGCTGTTTTAAACTTGCAAAAACATAGAAAAACGCTGTTTTCAACTATTCAAACTGATAAATTCATGTTTCTTAAGTTCGAAACGGTGGATTTTTGTGAAATCACGATAAAATTGCTGTTTTAAACTTGCAAAAACATAGAAAAACGCTGTTTTGAACTATTCAAACTGACAAATTAATGTTTCTTTCTTGTGAAACGGCGATTTATGAGAAATGACGATAAAATTGCTGTTTTAAACTTGCAAAAACATAGAAAAACGCTGTTTTGAACTATTCAAACTAACAAATTTATGTTTCTTTTGTGCGAAACGGCGATTTATGAGAAATGACGATAAAATTGCTGTTTTTAACTTGCAAAAACATAGAAAAACGCTGTTTTGAACTATTCAAACTGACAAATTCATGTTTCTTTCTTGCGAAACAGCGATTTATGAGAAATAACGATAAAATTGCTGTTTTAAACTTGCAAAAACATAGAAAAACGCTGTTTTCAACTATTCAAACTGATAAATTCATGTTTCTTTAGTGCGAAACGGCGATTTATGAGAAATGACGATAAAATTGCTGTTTTATACTTGCAAAAACATAGAAAAACGCTGTTTTGAACTATTCAAACTGACAAATTCATGTTTCTTTCGTGTGAAACGGCGATTTATGAGAAATGACGATAAAATTGCTGTTTTAACTTGCAAAAACATAGAAAAACGCTGTTTTCAACTATTCAAACTGATAAATTCATGTTTCTTACGTTCGAAACGGTGGATTTTTTTGAAATCACGATAAAATTGCTGTTTTAAACTTGCAAAAACATTGAAAAACGCTGTTTTCAACTATTCAAACTGACAAATTCATGTTTCTTTCGTGCGAAACGGCGATTTATGAGAAATGACGATAAAATTGCTGTTTTAAACTTGCAAAAAACATAGAAAAACCCTGTTTTGAACTATTCAAACTGACAAATTCATGTTTTTTTCGTGCAAAACGGCGATTTATGAGAAATGACGATAAAATTGCTGTTTTAAACTTGCAAAAACATAGAAAACGCTGTTTTGAACTATCCAAACTGACAAATTCATGTTTCTTTCGTGCGAAACGGCGATTTATGAGAAATGACGATAAAATTGCTGTTTTAAACTTGCAAAAACATAGAAAAACCCTGTTTTGAACTATTCAAACTGACAAATTCATGTTTTTTTCGTGCGAAACGGCGATTTATGAGAAATGACGATAAAATTGCTGTTTTAAACTAGCAAAAACATAGAAAAACGCTGTTTTCAACTATTCAAACTGATAAATTCATGTTTCTTACGTTTGAAACGGTGGATTTTTGTGAAATCACGATAAAATTGCTGTTTTAAACTTGCAAAGACATAGAAAAACGCTGTTTTGAACTATTCAAACTGATAAATTCAGGTTTCTTTCGTGCGAAACGGCGATTTATGAGAAATGACGATAAAATTGCTGTTTTAAACTTGCAAAAACATAGAAAAACGCTGTTTTCAATTATTCAAACTGATAAATTCATGTTTCTTAAGATCGAAACGGTGGATTTTTGTGAAATCACGATAAAATTGCTGTTTTAAACTTGCAAAACATAGAAAAACGCTGTTTTGAACTATTCAAACTGACAAATTCATGTTTCTTTCGTGCGAAACGGCGATTTATGAGAAATGACGATAAAATTGCTGTTTAAAACTTGCAAAAACATAGAAAAACGCTGTTTTGAACTATTCAAACTGACAAATTCATGTTTCTTCCGTGCGAAACGGCGATTTATGAGAAATTACGATAAAATTGCTGTTTTAAACTTGCAAAAACATAGAAAAACGCTGTTTTGAACTATTCAAACTGACAAATTTATGTTTCTTTCGTGTGAAACGGCGATTTATGAGAAATGACGATAAAATTGCTGTTTTAAACTTGCAAAAACATAGAAAAACGCTGTTTTGAACTATTCAAACTGACAAATTCATGTTTCTTTCGTGCGAAACGGCGATTTATGAGAAATGACGATAAAATTGCTGTTTTAAACTTGCAAAAACATAGAATAACGCTGTTTTGAACTATTCAAACTGACAAATTCATGTTTCTTTCGTGCGAAACGGCGATTTATGAGAAATCACGATAAAATTGCTGTTTTAAACTTGCAAAAACATTGCAAAACGCTGTTTTCAACTATTCAAACTGACAAATTTATGTTTCTTCCGTGCGAAACGGCGATTTATGAGAAATGACGATAAAATTGCTGTTTTAAACTTGCAAAAACATAGAAAAACGCTGTTTTCAACTATTCAAACTGATAAATTCATGTTTCTTTCGTGCGAAACGGCGATTTATGAGAAATGACGATAAAATTGCTGTTTTAAACTTGCAAAAACATATAAAAAACGCTGTTTTGAACTATTCAAACTGACAAATTGATGTTTCTTTCGTGTGAAACGGCGATTTATGAGAAATGACGATAAAATTGCTGTTTTAAACTTGCAAAAACATAGAAAGACGCTGTTTTTAACTATTCAAACTGATAAATTCATGTTTCTTACGATCGAAACGGTGGATTTTTTTGAAATCACGATAAAATTGCTGTTTTAAACTTGCAAAAACATTGAAAAACGCTGTTTTCAACTATTCAAACTGACAAATTCATGTTTCTTCCGTACGAAACGGCGATTTATGAGAAATTACGATAAAATTGCTGTTTTAAACTTGCAAAAACATAGAAAAACGCTGTTTTGAACTATTCAAACTGACAAATTCAAGTTTCTTTCGTGCGAAACGGCGATTTATGAGAAATGACGATAAAATTGCTGTTTTAAACTTGCAAAAACATAGAAAAACGCTTTTTTGAACTATTCAAACTGACAAATTCATGTTTCTTTCGTGCGAAACAGCGATTTATGAGAAATAACGTTAAATTGCTGTTTTAAACTTGCAAAAACATAGAAAAACGCTGTTTTGAACTATTCAAACTGACAAATTCAAGTTTCTTTCGTGCGAAACGGCGATTTATGAGAAATGACGATAAAATTGCTGTTTTAAACTTGCAAAAACATAGAAAAACGCTTTTTTGAACTATTCGAACTGACAAAATCATGTTTCTTTCGTGCGAAACGGCGATTTATGAGAAATGACGATAAAATTGCTGTTTTAAATTTGCAAAAACATAGAAAAACCCTGTTTTGAACTATTCAAACTGACAAATTCATGTTTCTTTCGTGCGAAACGGCGATTTATGAGAAATGACGATAAAATTGCTGTTTTAAACTTGCAAAAACATAGAAAAACGCTGTTTTGAACTATTCAAACTGACAAATTCATGTTTCTTTCGTGCGAAACGGCGATTTATGAGAAATTACGATAAAATTGCTGTTTTAAACTTGCAAAAACATAGAAAACGCTGTTTTGAACTATCCGAACTGACAAATTCTGTTTTGTATTTTGGGGTTCGAGGTTTGATGTTTGGGGTTGAGGTTTGGGGTTTGAAATTTGGGGTTGGGGTTCGGTGTTTGAGGTTTGGGGTTTGGGGTTCGAGGTTTGAGGTTTGGGGTTCGAGGTTTGAGGTTTGGGGTTGAGGTTTAGGGTTTGAGGTTTGGGGTTGGGGGTACGAGTTTTGGGGTTTGGGGTTGAGGTTTCGGGTTGAGGTTTAGGGTTGAGGTTTGGGGTTGAGGTTTAGGGTTGAGGTTTGGGGTTGAGGTTTGGGGTTGAGGTTTGGGGTTGAGGTTTGGGGTTGAGGTTTGGGGTTGAGGTTTGGGGTTGAGGTTTGGGGTTTGAGGTTAGGGATTTGGGGTTCGAAGTTTGAGGTTTATGGTTTGAGGTTTGGGGTTGGGGGTTCGAGTTTTGGGGTTTGGGGTTGAGGTTTGGGGTTGAGGTTTGGGGTTAAGGTTTGGGGTTAAGGTTTGGGGTTGAAATTTGGGGTTGAGGTTTGGGATTGAGGTTTGGGGTTTGAGGTTAGGGATTTGGGGTTCGAATTTTGAGGTTTGGGGTTCGAATTTTGAGGTTTGGGGTTCGAGGATTGAGGTTTGGGGTTTGTATTTGGGGATTGGGGTTCGGGGTTTTAGGTTTGGTGTTTGTGGTGTTTGGATTGGGTGAAATGTTTCTTTCGTGCGAAACGGCGAATTATGAGATTCAAATTGCTGTTTTAAACTTGTAAAAACATAAAAAACGCTGTTTTCAACTAATCAAACTGATGAATTTATTTTGTTGGAAACTGCGGATTTTTGTGAAATCACGATAAAACGCTGTTTTCAACTATTCAAACAGATAAATTCATGTTTCTTTCCTTCGAAACGGTGGATTTTTGTGAAATCACGATATAACTGCTGTTTTAAACTAGCAAAATACGCTGTTTTCAACAATCTGAACTGACTTATTTAAAATGCTGTTTTAAACTTGCAAAAATATAGAAAACGCAGTTTTGAACTATCCAAACTGACAAATTCATGTTTCTTTCGTGCGAAACGGCGATTTATGAGAAATGACGATAAAATTGCTGTTTTAAACTTGCAAAAACATAGAAAAACGCTGTTTTCAACTATTCAAACTGATAAATTCATGTTTCTTTCGTGCGAAACGGCGATTTATGAGAAAAGGCGATAAAATTGCTGTTTTAAACTTGCAAAAACATAGAAAAACGCTGTTTTCAACTATTCAAACTGATAAATTCATGTTTCTTAAGTTCGAAACGGTGGATTTTTGTGAAATCACGATAAAATTGCTGTTTTAAACTTGCAAAAACATAGAAAAACGCTGTTTTGAACTATTCAAACTGACAAATTAATGTTTCTTTCGTGTGAAACGGCGATTTATGAGAAATGACGATAAAATTGCTGTTTTAAACTTGCAAAAACATAGAAAAACGCTGTTTTGAACTATTCAAACTGACAAATTCATGTTTCTTTCGTGCGAAACGGCGCTTTATGAGAAATGACGATAAAATTGCTGTTTTAAACTTGCAAAAACATAGAAAAACGCTGTTTTCAACTATTCAAACTGATAAATTCATGTTTCTTTCGTGCGAAACGGCGATTTATGAGAAAAGGCGATAAAATTGCTGTTTTAAACTTGCAAAAACATAGAAAAACGCTGTTTTCAACTATTCAAACTGATAAATTCATGTTTCTTTTGTGCGAAACGGCGATTTATGAGAAATGACGATAAAATTGCTGTTTTAAACTTGCAAAAACATAGAAAAACGCTGTTTTTAACTATTCAAACTGATAAATTCATGTTTCTTAAGTTCGAAACGGTGGATTTTTGTGAAATCACGATAAAATTGCTGTTTTAAACTTGCAAAAACATTGAAAAACGCTGTTTTGAACTATTCAAACTGACAAATTCATGTTTCTTACGTGCGAAACGGCGATTTATGAAAAATGACGATAAAATTGCTGTTTTTAACTTGCAAAAACTTAGAAAAACGCTGTTTTCAACTATTCAAACTGATAAATTCATGTTTCTTAAGTTCGAAACGGTGGATTTTTGTGAAATCACGATAAAATTGCTGTTTTAAACTTGCAAAAACATAGAAAAACGCTGTTTTGAACTATTCAAACTGACAAATTAATGTTTCTTTCTTGTGAAACGGCGATTTATGAGAAATGACGATAAAATTGCTGTTTTAAACTTGCAAAAACATAGAAAAACGCTGTTTTGAACTATTCAAACTAACAAATTTATGTTTCTTTTGTGCGAAACGGCGATTTATGAGAAATAACGATAAAATTGCTGTTTTAAACTTGCAAAAACATAGAAAAACGCTGTTTTCAACTATTCAAACTGATAAATTCATGTTTCTTTCGTGCGAAACGGCGATTTATGAGAATTGACGATAAAATTGCTGTTTTAAACTTGCAAAAACATAGAAAAACGCTGTTTTGAACTATTCAAACTGACAAATTCATGTTTCTTTCGTGTGAAACGGCGATTTATGAGAAATGACGATAAAATTGCTGTTTTAAACTTGCAAAAACATAGAAAAACGCTGTTTTGAACTATTCAAACTAACAAATTTATGTTTCTTTTGTGCGAAACGGCGATTTATGAGAAATGACGATAAAATTGCTGTTTTTAACTTGCAAAAACATAGAAAAACGCTGTTTTGAACTATTCAAACTGACAAATTCATGTTTCTTTCTTGCGAAACAGCGATTTATGAGAAATAACGATAAAATTGCTGTTTTAAACTTGCAAAAACATAGAAAAACGCTGTTTTCAACTATTCAAACTGATAAATTCAAGTTTCTTTCGTGCGAAACGGCGATTTATGAGAAATGACGATAAAATTGCTGTTTTAAACTTGCAAAAACATAGAAAAACGCTGTTTTGAACTATTCAAACTGACAAATTCATGTTTCTTTCGTGTGAAACGGCGATTTATGAGAAATGACGATAAAATTGCTGTTTTAAACTTGCAAAAACATAGAAAAACGCTGTTTTCAACTATTCAAACTGATAAATTCATGTTTCTTACGTTCGAAACGGTGGATTTTTTGAAATCACGATAAAATTGCTGTTTTAAACTTGCAAAAACATTGAAAAACGCTGTTTTCCACTATTCAAACTGACAAATTCATGTTTCTTCCGTGCGAAACGGCGATTTATGAGAAATTACGATTAAATTGCTGTTTTAAACTTGCAAAAACATAGAAAAACGCTGTTTTGAACTATTCAAACTGACAAATTCATGTTTCTTTCGTGCGAAACGGCGATTTATGAGAAAGGACGATAAAATTGCTGTTTAAAACTTGCAAAAACATTTAAAAACGCTGTTTTGAACTATTCAAACTGACAAATTCATGTTTCTTTCGTGCGAAACGGCGATTTATTAGAAATGACGATAAAATTGCTGTTTTAAACTTGCAAAAACATAGAAAAACGCTGTTTTGAACTATTCAAACTGACAAATTCATGTTTCTTTCGTGCGAAACGGCGATTTATGAGAAATTACGATAAAATTGCTGTTTTAAACTTGCAAAAACATAGAAAACGCTGTTTTGAACTATCTAAACTGACAAATTCTGTTTTGTGGTTTGGGGTTCGAGGTTTGATGTTTGGGGTTGAGGTTTGGGGTTTGAAATTTGGGGTTGGGGTTCGGTGTTTGAGGTTTGGGGTTTGGGGTTCGAGGTTTGAGGTTTGGGGTTCGAGGTTTGAGGTTTGGGGTTGAGGTTTATGGTTTGAGGTTTGGGGTTGAGGGTACGAGTTTTGGGGTTTGGGGTTGAGGTTTGGGGTTGAGGTTTAGGGTTGAGGTTTGGGGTTGAGGTTTGGGGTTGAGGTCTGGGGTTGAGGTTTGGGGTTGAGGTTTGGGGTTGAGGTTAGGGTTTGAGGTTTGGGGTTGAGGTTTGGGGTTTGAGGTTAGGGATTTGGGGTTCGAAGTTTGAGGTTTGGGGTTTGAGGTTTGGGGTTGGGGGTTCGAGTTTTGGGGTTTGGGGTTGAGGTTTGGGGTTGAGGTTTGGGGTTGAGGTTTGGGGTTAAGGTTTGGGGTTAAGGTTTGGGGTTGAAATTTGGGGTTGAGGTTTGGGGTTGAGGTTTGGGGTTTGAGGTTAAGGATTTGGGGTTCGAAATTTGAGGTTTGGGGTTCGAGGATTGAGGTTTGGGGTTGAGGGTTGGGGTTTGAATTTGAGGAATGGGGTTCGGGGTTTTAGGTTTGGTGTTTGTGGTGTTTGGATTGGGTGAAATGTTTCTTTCGTGCGAAACGGCGAATTATGAGATTCAAATTGCTGTTTTAAACTTGTAAAAACATAAAAAACGCTGTTTTCAACTAATCAAACTGATGAATTTATTTTGTTGGAAACTGCGGATTTTTGTGAAATCACGATAAAACGCTGTTTTCAACTATTCAAACAGATAAATTCATGTTTCTTTCCTTCGAAACGGTGGATTTTTGTGAAATCACGATAAAACTGCTGTTTTAAACTAGCAAAATACGCTGTTTTCAACAATCTGAACTGACTTATTTAAAATGCTGTTTTAAACTTGCAAAAACATAGAAAACGCAGTTTTGAACTATCCAAACTGACAAATTCATGTTTCTTTCGTGCGAAAAGGCGATTTATGAGAAATGACGATAAAATTGCTGTTTTAAACTTGCAAAAACTTAGAAAAACGCTGTTTTGAACTATTCAAACTGACAAATTCATGTTTCTTTCGTGTGAAACGGCGATTTGTGAGAAATGACGATAAAATTGCTGTTTTAAACTTGCTAAAACATAGAAAAACGCTGTTTTGAACTATTCAAACTGACAAATTCATGTTTCTTTCGTGCGAAACGGCGATTCATGAGAAATGACGATAAAATTGCTGTTTTAAACTTGCAAAAACATAGAAAAACGCTGTTTTGAACTATTCAAACTGACAAATTCATGTTGCTTTCGTGCGAAACGGCGATTTATGAGAAATGACGATAAAATTGCTGTTTTAAACTTGCAAAAACATAGAAAAACGCTGTTTTCAACTATTCAAACTGATAAATTCATGTTTCTTTCGTGCGAAACGGCGATTTATGAGAAATGACGTTAAAATTGCTGTTTTAAACTTGCAAAAACATATAAAAAACGCTGTTTTGAACTATTCAAACTGACAAATTCATGTTTCTTTCGTGTGAAACGGCGATTTATGAGAAATGACGATAAAATTGCTGTTTTAAACTTGCAAAAACATAGAAAAACGCTGTTTTCAACTATTCAAACTGATAAATTCATGTTTTTTACGTTCGAAACGGTGGATTTTTGTGAAATCACGATAAAATTGCTGTTTTAAACTTGCAAAAACATTGAAAAACGCTGTTTTGAACTATTCAAACTGACAAATTCATGTTTCTTTCGTGCGAAACGGCGATTTATGAGAAATTACGATAAAATTGCTGTTTTAAACTTGCAAAAACATAGAAAAACGCTGTTTTCAACTATTCAAACTGATAAATTCATGTTTCTTTCGTGCGAAACGGCGATTTATGAGAAATGACGTTAAAATTGCTGTTTTAAACTTGCAAAAACATATAAAAAACGCTGTTTTGAACTATTCAAACTGACAAATTCATGTTTCTTTCGTGTGAAACGGCGATTTATGAGAAATGACAATAAAATTGCTGTTTTAAACTTGCAAAAACATAGAAAAACGCTGTTTTCAACTATTCAAACTGATAAATTCATGTTTCTTACGTTCGAAACGGTGGATTTTTTTGAAATCACGATAAAATTGCTGTTTTAAACTTGCAAAAACATTGAAAAACGCTGTTTTCAACTATTCAAACTGACAAATTCATGTTTCTTCCGTGCGAAACGGCGATTTATGAGAAATTACGATAAAATTGCTGTTTTAAACTTGCAAAAACATAGAAAAACGCTGTTTTGAACTATTCAAACTGACAAATTCATGTTTCTTTCGTGTGAAACAGCGATTTATGAGAAATGACGATAAAATTGCTGTTTTAAACTTGCAAAAACATAGTAAAACGCTGTTTTGAACTATTCAAACTGACAAATTCATGTTTCTTTCGTGCGAAACGGCGATTTATGAGAAATGACGATAAAATTGCTGTTTTAAACTTGCAAAAACATAGAAAACGCCGTTTTGAACTATCCAAAATGACAAATTCTGTTTTGTGGTTTGGGGTTCGAGGTTTGATGTTTGGGGTTGAGGTTTGGAGTTTGAGGTTTGGGGTTGGGTTTCGGTGTTTGAGGTTTGGGGTTTGGGGTTCGAGGTTTGAGGTTTGGGGTTCGAGGTTTGAGGTTTGGGGTTGAGGTTTGGGGTTTGAGGTTTGGGGTTGGGGGTTTGAGTTATGGGGTTTGGGGTTGAGGTTTGGGGTTGAGGTTTGGGGTTGAGGTTTGGGGTTGAGGTTTGGGGTTGAGGTTTGGGGTTGAGGTTTGGGGTTGAGGTTTGGGGTTTGAGGTTAGGGATTTGGGGTTCGAAGTTTGAAGTTTGGGGTTTGAGGTTTGGGGTTGGGGGTTCGAGTTTTGGGGTTCGGGGTTGAGGTTTGGGGTTGAGGTTTGGGGTTGAGGTTTGAGGTTAAGGTTTGGGGTTAAGGTTTGGGGTTGAAATTTGGGGTTGAGGTTTGGGGTTGAGGTTTGGGGTTTGAAGTTAATGATTTGGGGTTCGAAGTTTGAGGTTTGGGGTTCGAGGATTGAGATTAGGGGTTGAGGGTTGGGGTTTGAATTTGGGGATTGAGGTTCGGGGTTTTAGGTTTGGTGTTTGTGGTGTTTGGATTGGGTGAAATGTTTCTTTCGTGCGAAACGGCGAATTATGAGATTCAAATTGCTGTTTTAAACTTGTAAAAACATAAAAAACGCTGTTTTCAACTAATCAAACTGATGAATTTATTTTGTTGGAAACTGCCGATTTTTGTGAAATCACGATAAAACGCTGTTTTCATCTATTCAAACAGATAAATTCATGTTTCTTTCCTTCGAAACGGTGGATTTTTGTGAAATCACGATAAAACTGCTGTTTTAAACTAGCAAAATGCGCTGTTTTCAACAATCTGAACTGACTTATTTAAAATGCTGTTTTAAACTTGCAAAAACATAGAAAACGCAGTTTTGAACTATCCAAACTGACAAATTCATGTTTCTTTTGATGCGAAACGGCGCTTTATGAGAAATGACGGTAAAATTGCTGTTTTAAACTTGCAAAAACATAGAAAAACGCTGTTTTGAACTATTCAAACTGACAAATTCATGTTTCCTTCGTGTGAAACGGCGATTTATGAGAAATGACGATAAAATTGCTGTTTTAAACTTGCAAAAACATAGAAAAACGCTGTTTTGAACTATTCAAACTGACAAATTCATGTTTCTTTCGTGCGAAACGGCGATTTATGAGAAATGACAATAAAATTGCTGTTTTAAACTTGCAAAAACATAGAAAAACGCTGTTTTGAACTATTCAAACTGACAAATTCATGTTGCTTTCGTGCGAAACGGCGATTTATGAGAAATGACGATAAAATTGCTGTTTTAAACTTGCAAAAACATAGAAAAACGCTGTTTTCAACTATTCAAACTGATAAATTCATGTTTCTTTCGTGCGAAACGGCAATTTATGAGAAATGACGTTAAAATTGCTGTTTTAAACTTGCAAAAACATATAAAAAACGCTGTTTTGAACTATTCAAACTGACAAATTCATGTTTCTTTCGTGTGAAACGGCGATTTATGAGAAATGACGATAAAATTGCTGTTTTAAACTTGCAAAAACATAGAAAAACGCTGTTTTCAACTATTCAAACTGATAAATTCATGTTTCTTACGTTCGAAACGGTGGATTTTTGTGAAATCACGATAAAATTGCTGTTTTAAACTTGCAAAAACATTGAAAAACGCTGTTTTGAACTATTCAAACTGACAAATTCATGTTTCTTTCGTGCGAAACGGCGATTTATGAGAAATTACGATAAAATTGCTGTTTTAAACTTGCAAAAACATAGAAAAACGCTGTTTTCAACTATTCAAACTGATAAATTCATGTTTCTTTCGTGCGAAACGGCGATTTATGAGAAATGACGTTAAAATTGCTGTTTTAAACTTGCAAAAACATATAAAAAACGCTGTTTTGAACTATTCAAACTGACAAATTCATGTTTCTTTCGTGTGAAACGGCGATTTATGAGAAATGACAATAAAATTGCTGTTTTAAACTTGCAAAAACATAGAAAAACGCTGTTTTCAACTATTCAAACTGATAAATTCATGTTTCTTACGTTCGAAACGGTGGATTTTTTTGAAATCACGATAAAATTGCTGTTTTAAACTTGCAAAAACATTGAAAAACGCTGTTTTGAACTATTCAAACTGACAAATTCATGTTTCTTTCGTGCGAAACGGCGATTTATGAGAAATTACGATAAAATTGCTGTTTTAAACTTGCAAAAACATAGAAAAACGCTGTTTTCAACTATTCAAACTGATAAATTCATGTTTCTTTCGTGCGAAACGGCGATTTATGAGAAATGACGTTAAAATTGCTGTTTTAAACTTGCAAAAACATATAAAAAACGCTGTTTTGAACTATTCAAACTGACAAATTCATGTTTCTTTCGTGTGAAACGGCGATTTATGAGAAATGACAATAAAATTGCTGTTTTAAACTTGCAAAAACATAGAAAAACGCTGTTTTCAACTATTCAAACTGATAAATTCATGTTTCTTACGTTCGAAACGCTGGATTTTTTTGAAATCACGATAAAATTGCTGTTTTAAACTTGCAAAAACATTGAAAAACGCTGTATTCAACTATTCAAACTGACAAATTCATGTTTCTTCCGTGCGAAACGGCGATTTATGAGAAATTACGATAAAATTGCTGTTTTAAACTTGCAAAAACATAGAAAAACGCTGTTTTGACCTATTCAAACTGACAAATTAATGTTTCTTTCGTGTGAAACGGCGATTTATGAGATATGACGATAAAATTGCTGTTTTAAACTTGCAAAAACATAGAAAAACGCTGTTTTGAACTATTCAAACTGACAAATTCATGTTTCTTTCGTGAGAAACGGCGATTTATGAGAAATGACGATAAAATTGCTGTTTTAAACTTGCAAAAACATAGAAAAACGCTGTTTTGAACTATTCAAACTAACAAATTCATGTTTCTTTCGTGCGAAACGGCGATTTATGAGAAATGACGATAAAATTGCTGTTTTAAACTTGCAAAAACATAGAAAAACGCTGTTTTGAACTATTCAAACTGACAAATTCATGTTTCTTTCGTGCGAAACGGCGATTTATGAGAAATGACGATAAAATTGCTGTTTTAAACTTGCAAAAACATAGAAAAATGCTGTTTTCAACTATTCAAACTGACAAATTCATGTTTCTTTCGTGCGAAACGGCGATTTATGAGAAATGACGATAAAATTGCTGTTTTAAACTTGCAAAAACATAGAAAAACGCAGTTTTGAACTATTCAAACTGACAAATTCATGTTGCTTTCGTGCGAAACGGCGATTAATGAGAAATGACGATAAAATTGCTGTTTAAAACTTGCAAAAACATAGAAAAACGCTGTTTTCAACTATTCAAACTGATAAATTCATGTTGCTTTCGTGCGAAACGGCGCTTTATGAGAAATGACGATAAAATTGCTGTTTTAAACTTGCAAAAACATAGAAAAACGCTGTTTTGAACTATTCAAACTGACAAGTTCTTGTTTCTTTTGTGTGAAACGGCGATTTATGAGAAATGACGATAAAATTGCTGTTTTAAACTTGCAAAAACATAGAAAACGCTGTTTTGAACTATTCAAACTGACAAATTCATGTTTCTTTCGTGCGAAACGGCGATTTATGAGAAATGACGATAAAATTGCTGTTTTTAACTTGCAAAAACATAGAAAAACGCTGTTTTGAACTATCCAAACTGACAAATTCTGTTTTGTGGTTTGGGGTTCGAGGTTTGATTTTTGGGGTTGAGGTTTGGGGTTTGAGGTTTGGGTTCGCGGTTTGAGGTTTGGGGTAGGGGTTCGGTGTTTGAGGTATGGGGTTCGCGGTTTGAGGTTTGGGGTTGGGGTTCGGTGTTTGAGGTTTGGGGTTTGTGGTTCGAGGTTTGAGATTTGGGGTTAGAGGTTTAAGGTTTGGGGTTGAGGTTTGGGGTTTAAGGTTTGGGGTTGGGGGTTCGAGGTTTGGGGTTGAGGTTTGGGGTTGAGGTTTAGGGTTGAGGTTTGGGGTTGAGGTTTGGGGTTGAGGTTTGGGGTTGAGGTTTGGGGTTGAGGTTTGGGGTTGAGGTTTGGGGTTTGAGGTAAGGGATTTGGGGTTCGAGGTTTGAGGTTGGGGTTTGAGGTTTGGGGTTCGGGGTTCGAGTTTTGGGGTTTGGGGTTGAGGTTTGGGGTTGAGGTTTGGGGTTGAGGTTTGGGGTTGAAATTTGGGGTTGAGGTTTGGGGCTGAGGTTTGGGGTTTGAGGTTAGGGTTTTGGGGTTCGAAGTTTGAGGTTTGGGGTTCGAGGATTGAGGTTTGGGGTTGAGGGTTGGGGTTTGAATTTGGGGATTGGGGTTCGGGGTTTTAGGTTTGGTGTTTGTGGTGTTTGGATTGGGTGAAATGTTTCTTTCGTGCGAAACGGCGAATTATGAAATTCAAACTGCTGTTTTAAACTTGTAAAAACATGAAAAACGCTGTTTTCAACTAATCAAACTGATGAATTTATTTTGTTGGAAACTGCGGATTTTTGTGAAATCACGATAAAACGCTGTTTTCAACTATTCAAACAGATAAATTCATGTTTCTTTCCTTCGAAACGGTGGATTTTTGTGAAATCACGATAAAACTGCTGTTTTAAACTAGCAAAATACGCTGTTTTCAACAATCTGAACTGACTTATTTAAAATGCTGTTTTAAACTTGCAAAAACATAGAAAACGCAGTTTTGAACTATCCAAACTGACAAATTCATGTTTCTTTCGAGCGAAACGGCGATTTATGAGAAATGACGATAAAATTGCTGTTTGAAACTTGCAAAAACATAGAAAAACGCTTTTTTCAACTATTCAAACTGATAAATTCATATTTCTTTCGTGCGAAACGGCGATTTATGAGAAATGACGATAAAATTGCTGTTTTAAACTTGCAAAAACATAGAAAAACGCTGTTTTCAACTATTCAAACTGATAAATTCATGTTGCTTTCGTGCGAAACGGCGCTTTATGAGAAATGACGATAAAATTGCTGTTTTAAACTTGCAAAAACATAGAAAAACGCTGTTTTGAACTATTCAAACTGACAAATTCTTGTTTCTTTTGTGTGAAACGGCGATTTATTAGAAATGACGATAAAATTGCTGTTTTAAACTTGCAAAAACATAGAAAAACGCTGTTTTGAACTATTCAAACTGACAAATTCATGTTTCTTTCGTGCGAAACGGCGATTTATGAGAAATGACGATAAAATTGCTGTTTTTAACTTGCAAAAACATAGAAAAACGCTGTTTTGAACTATCCAAACTGACAAATTCTGTTTTGTGGTTTGGGGTTCGAGGTTTGATTTTTGGGGTTGAGGTTTGGGGTTTGAGGTTTGGGGTTCGCGGTTTGAGGATTGGGGTAGGGGTTCGGTGTTTGAGGTTTGGGGTTCGCGGTTTGAGGTTTGGGGTTGGGGTTCGGTGTTTGAGGTTTTGGGTTTGTGGTTCGAGGTTTGAGGTTTGGGGTTCGAGGTTTAAGGTTTGGGGTTGAGGTTTGGGGTTTAAGGTTTGGGGTTGGGGGTTCGAGGTTTGGGGTTGAGGTTTGGGGTTGAGGTTTAGGGTTGAGGTTTGGGGTTGAGGTTTGGGGTTGAGGTTTGGGGTTGAGGTTTGGGGTTGAGGTTTGGGGTTGAGGTTTGGGGTTTGAGGTAAGGGATTTGGGGTTCGAAGTTTGAGGTTTGGGGTTTGAGGTTTGGGGTTGGGGGTTCGAGTTTTGGGGTTTGGGGTTGAGGTTTGGGGTTGAGGTTTGGGGTTGAGGTTTGGGGTTCAAATTTGGGGTTGAGGTTTGGGGTTGAGGTTTGAGGTTTGAGGTTAGGGATTTGGGGTTCGAAGTTTGAGGTTTGGGGTTCGAGGATTGAGGTTTGGGGTTGAGGGTTGGGGTTTGAATTTGGGGATTGGGGTTCGGGGTTTTAGGTTTGGTGTTTGTGGTGTTTGGATTGGGTGAAATGTTTCTTTCGTGCGAAACGGCGAATTATGAGATTCAAATTGCTGTTTTAAACTTGTAAAAACATAAAAACCGCTGTTTTCAACTAATCAAACTGATGAATTTATTTTGTTGGAAACTGCGGATTTTTGTGAAATCACGATAAAACGCTGTTTTCAACTATTCAAATAGATAAATTCATGTTTCTTTCCTTCGAAACGGTGGATTTTTGTAAAATCACGATAAAACTGCTGTTTTAAACTAGCAAAATACGCTGTTTTCAACAATCTGAACTGACGTATTTAAAATGCTGTTTTAAACTTGCAAAAACATAGAAAACGCAGTTTTGAACTATCCAAACTGACAAATTCATGTTTCTTTCGTGCGAAACGGCGATTTATGAGAAATGACGATAAAATTGCTGTTTTAAACTTGCAAAAACATAGAAAAACGCTGTTTTTAACTATTCAAACTGATAAATTCAGGTTTCTTTCGTTCGAAACGGTGGATTTTTGTGAAATCACGATAAAACTGCTGTTTTAAACTTGCAAAAACATAGAAAAACGCTGTTTTTAACTATTCAAACTGATAAATTCATGTTTCTTTCGTGCGAAACGGCGATTTATGAGAAATGACGATAAAATTGCTGTTTTAAACTTGCAAAAACATAGAAAACGCTGTTTTGAACTATCCAAACTGACAAATTCTGTTTTGTGGTTTGGGGTTCGAGGTTTGATGTTTGGGGTTGAGGTTTGGGGTTTGAGGTTTGGGGTTCGCGGTTTGAGGTTGAGGTTTGGGGTTGAGGTTTGGGGTTTGAGGTTAGGGATTTGAGGTTCGAAGTTTGAGGTTTTCATGTTTCTTTCGTGCGAAACGGCGATTTATGAGAAATGACGATAAAATTACTGTTTTAAACTTGCAAAAACATAGAAAAACGCTGTTTTCAACTATTCAAACTGACAAATTCATGTTTCTTTCGTGCGAAACGGCGATTTATGAGAAATGACGATAAAATTGCTGTTTTAAACTTGCAAAAACATAGAAAAACGCTGTTTTGAACTATTCAAACTGACAAAATCATGTTTCTTTCGTGCGAAACGGCGATTTATGAGAAATGACGATAAAATTGCTGTTTTAAACTTGCAAAATCATAGAAAAACGCTGTTTTGAACTATTCAAACTGACAAATTCATGTTTCTTTTGTGCGAAACGGCGATTTATGAGAAATGACGATAAAATTGCTGTTTTAAACTAGCAAAAACATAGAAAAACGCAGTTTTGAACTATTCAAACTGACAAATTCATGTTGCTCTCGTGCAAAACGGCGATTTATGAGAAATGACGATAAAATTGCTGTTTTAAACTTGCAAAAACATAGAAAAACGCTGTTTTGAACTATTCAAACTGACAAATTCATGTTTCTTTCGTGTGAAACGGCGATTTATGAGAAATGACGATCAAATTGCTGTTTTAAACTTGCAAAAACATAGAAAAACGATGTTTTGAACTATTCAAACTGACAAATTCATGTTTCTTTCGTGTGAAACGGCGATTTATGAGAAATGACGATAAAATTGCTGTTTTAAACTTGCAAAAACATAGAAAAACGCTGTTTTGAACTATTCAAACTGACAAATTCATGTTTCTTTCGTGCGAAACGGCGATTTATAAGAAATGACTATAAAATTGCTGTTTTAAACTTGCAAAAACATAGAAAAACGCTGTTTTGAACTATTCAAACTGACAAATTCATGTTACTTTCGTGCTAAACGGCGATTTATAAGAAATGACGATAAAATTGCTGTTTTAAACTTGCAAAAACATAGAAAACGCTGTTTTTAACTATCCAAACTGACAAATTCTGTTTTCTGGTTTGGGGTTCGAGGTTTGATGTTTGGGGTTGAGGTTTGGGGTTTGAGGTTTGGGGTTCGCGGTTTGAGGTTTGGGGTTGGGGTTCGGTGTTTCAGGTTTGGGGTTCGCGGTTTGAGGTTTGGGGTTGGGGTTCGGTGTTTGAGGTTTGGGGTTTGGGGTTTAGGTTTGGGGTTGAGGTTTGAGGTTGAGGTTTGGGGTTGAGGTTTGGGATTTGATGTTAGGGATTTGGGGTTCGAAGTTTGAGGTTTGGGGTTCGAGGATTGAGGTTTGGGGTTGAGGGTTGGGGTTTGAATTTGGGGATTGGGGTTCGGGGTTTTAGGTTTGGTGTTTGTGGTGTTTGGATTGGGTGAAATGTTTCTTTCGTGCAAAACGGCGAATTATGAGATTCAAATTGCTGTTTTAAACTTGTAAAAACATAAAGAACGCTGTTTTCAACTAATCAAACTGATGAATTTATTTTGTTGGAAACTGCGGATTTTTGTGAAATCACGATAAAATGCTGTTTTCAACTATTCAAATAGATAAATTCATGTTTCTTTCCTTCGAAACGGTGGATTTTTGTAAAATCACGATAAAACTGCTGTTTTAAACTAGCAAAATACGCTGTTTTCAACAATCTGAACTGACGTATTTAAAATGCTGTTTTAAACTTGCAAAAACATAGAAAACGCAGTTTTGAACTATCCAAACTGACAAATTCATGTTTCTTTCGTGCGAAACGGCGATTTATGAGAAATGACGATAAAATTGCTGTTTTTAACTTGCAAAAACATAGAAAAACGCTGTTTTCAACTATTCAAACTGACAAATTCATATTTCTTTCGTGCGAAACGGCGATTTATGAGAAATGACGATAAAATTGCTGTTTTTAACTTGCAAAAACATAGAAAAACGCTGTTTTCAACTATTCAAAGTGATAAATTCATGTTTCTTAAGTTCGAAACGGTGGATTTTTGTGAAATCACGATAAAATTGCTGTTTTAAACTTGCAAAAACATTGAAAAACGCTGTTTTCAACTATTCAAACTGACAAATTCATATTTATTCCATGCGAAACGGCGATTTATGAGAAATGACGATAAAATTGCTGTTTTAAACTTGCAAAAACATAGAAAAACGCTGTTTTGAACTATTCAAACTGACAAATTCATGTTTCTTTCGTGAGAAACGGCGATTTATGAGAAATGACGATAAAATTGCTGTTTTAAACTTGCAAAAACATAGAAAAACGCTGTTTTCATCTATTCAAACTGACAAATTCATGTTTCTTTCGTGCGAAACGGCGATTTATGAGAAATGACGATAAAATTGCTGTTTTAAACTTGCAAAAACATAAAAAAAACCCTGTTTTGAACTATTCAAACTGACAAATTCATGTTTCTTTCGTGCGAAACGGCGATTTATGAGAAATGACGATAAAATTGCTGTTTTAAACTTGCAAAAACATAGAAAAACGCTGTTTTGAACTATTCAAACTGACAAATTCATGTTTCTTTCGTGCGAAATGGCGATTTATGAGAAATGACGATAAAATTGCTGTTTTAAACTTGCAAAAACATAGAAAACGCTGTTTTGAACTATCCAAACTGACAAATTCTGTTTTGTGTTTTGGGGTTCGAGGTTTGATGTTTGGGGTTGAGGTTTGGGGTTTGAGGTTTGGGGTTCGCGGTTTGAGGTTTGGGGTTGGGGTTTGGGTTTGAGGGTTGGGGTTTGAATTTGGTGATTGGGGTTCGGGGTTTTAGGTTTGGTGTTTGTGGTGTTTGGATTGGGTGAAATGTTTCTTTCGTGCGAAACGGCGAATTATGAGATTCAAATTGCTGTTTTAAACTTGTAAAAACATAAAAACCGCTGTTTTCAACTAATCAAACTGATGAATTTATTTTGTTGGAAACTGCGGATTTTTGTGAAATCACGATAAAACGCTGTTTTCAACTATTCAAATAGATAAATTCATGTTTCTTTCCTTCGAAACGGTGGATTTTTGTAAAATCACGATAAAACTGCTGTTTTAAACTAGCAAAATACGCTGTTTTCAACAATCTGAACTGACGTATTTAAAATGCTGTTTTAAACTCGCAAAAACATAGAAAACGCAGTTTTGAACTATCCAAACTGACAAATTCATGTTTCTTTCGTGCGAAACGGCGATTTATGAGAAATGACGATAAAATTGCTGTTTTAAACTTGCAAAAACATAGAAAAACGCTGTTTTTAACTATTCAAACTGATAAATTCAGGTTTCTTTCGTTCGAAACGGTGGATTTTTGTGAAATCACGATAAAACTGAAGTTTTAAACTTGCAAAAACATAGAAAAACGCTGTTTTTAACTATTCAAACTGATAAATTCATGTTTCTTTCGTGCGAAACGGCGATTTATGAGAAATGACGATAAAATTGCTGTTTTAAACTTGCAAAAACATAGAAAACGCTGTTTTGAACTATCTAAACTGACAAATTCTGTTTTGTGGTTTGGGGTTCGAGGTTTGATGTTTGGGGTTGAGGTTTGGGGTTTGAGGTTTGGGGTTCGCGGTTTGAGGTTTGGGGTTGGGGTTCGGTGTTTGAGGTTTGGGGTTCGCGTTTTGAGGTTTGGGGTTGGGGTTCGGTGTTTGAGGTTTGGGGTTTGGGGTTCGATGTTTGAGGTTTGGTGTTCGAGGTTTGAGGTTTGGGGTTGAGGTTTGGTGTTTGATGTTTGGGGTTGGGGGTTCGAGTTTTGGGGTTTGGGATTGAGGTTTGGGGTTGAGGTTTAGGGTTGAGGTTTGGGGTTAAGGTTTGGGGGTTGAGGTTTGGGGTTGAGGTTTGGGGTTGAGGTTTGGGGTTGAGGTTTGGGGTTGAGGTTTGGGGTTTGAGGTTAGGGATTTGGGGTTTGAAGTTTGAGGTTTGGGGTTTGAGGTTTGGGGTTGGGGGTTCGAGATTTGGGGTTTAGGGTTGAGGTTTGGGGTTGAGGTTTGGGGTTGAGGTTTGGGGTTGAGGTTTGGGGTTTGAGGTTGGGGATTTGAGGTTCGAAGTTTGAGGTTTTCATGTTTCTTTCGTGCGAAACGGCGATTTATGAGAAATGACGATAAAATTACTGTTTTAAACTTGCAAAAACATAGAAAAACGCTGTTTTCAACTATTCACACTGACAAATTCATGTTTCTTTCGTGCGAAACGGCGATTTATGAGAAATGACGATAAAATTGCTGTTTTAAACTTGCAAAAACATAGAAAAACGCTGTTTTGAACAATTCAAACTGACAAAATCATGTTTCTTTCGTGCGAAACGGCGATTTATGAGAAATGACGATAAAATTGCTGTTTTAAACTTGCAAAATCATAGAAAAACGCTGTTTTGAACTATTCAAACTGACAAATTCATGTTTCTTTCGTGCGAAACGGCGATTTATGAGAAATGACGATAAAATTGCTGTTTTAAACTTGCAAAAACATAGAAAAACGCAGATTTGAAATATTCAAACTGACAAATTCATGTTGCTTTCGTGCAAAACGGCGATTTATGAGAAATGACGATAAAATTGCTGTTTTAAACTTGCAAAAACATAGAAAAACGCTGTTTTGAACTATTCAAACTGACAAATTCATGTTTCTTTCGTGTGAAACGGCGATTTATGAGAAATGACGATCAAATTGCTGTTTTAAACTTGCAAAAACATAGAAAAACGCAGTTTTGAACTATCCAAACTGACAAATTCATGTTTCTTTCGTGCGAAACGGCGATTTATGAGAAATGACGATAAAATTGCTGTTTTTAACTTGCAAAAACATAGAAAAACGCTGTTTTCAACTATTCAAACTGACAAATTCATATTTCTTTCGTGCGAAACGGCGATTTATGAGAAATGACGATAAAATTGCTGTTTTTAACTTTCAAAAACATAGAAAAACGCTGTTTTCAACTATTCAAACTGACAAATTCATGTTACTTTCGTGCGAAACGGCGATTTATGAGAAATAACGATAAAATTGCTGTTTTAAACTTGCAAAAACATAGAAAACGCTGTTTTGAACTATCCAAACTGACAAATTCTGTTTTGTGGTTTGGGGTTCGAGGTTTGATGTTTGGGGTTGAGGTTTGGGGTTTGAGGTTTGGGGTTCGCGGTTTGAGGTTTGGGGTTGGGGTTCGGTGTTTGAGGTTTGGGGTTCGCGGTTTGAGGTTTGGGGTTGGGGATCGGTGTTTGAGGTTTGGGGTTTGGGGTTCGAGGTTTGAGGATTGGGGTTCGAGGTTTGAGGTTTAGGGTTGAGGTTTGGGGTTTGAGGTTTGGGGTTGGATGTTCGAGTTTTGGGGTTTGGGGTTGAGGTTTTGGGTTGAGGTTTAGGGTTGAGGTTTAGGGTTGAGGTTTGGGGTTGAGGTTGGGGTTGAGGTTTGGGGTTGAGGTTTGGGGTTGAGGTTTGGGGTTAAGGTTTGGGGTTAAGGTTTGGGGTTGAGGTTTGGGGTTTCGGTTTAGGGTTTGAGGTTAGGGATTTGGGGTTCGAAGTTTGAGGTTTGGGGTTTGAGGTTTGGGGTTGGGGGTTCGAGTTTTGGGGTTTGGGGTTTAGGTTTGGGGTTGAGGTTTGGGGTTGAGGTTTGGGGTTGAGGTTAGGGGTTGAAATTTGGGGTTGAAATTTGGGGTTGAGGTTTGGGGTTGAGGTTTGGGGTTTGAGGTTAGGGATTTGGGGTTCGAAGTTTGAGGTTTGGGGTTCGAGGATTGAGGTTTGGGGTTGAGGGTTGGGGTTTGAATTTGGGGATTGGGGTTCGGGGTTTTAGGTTTGGTGTTTGTGGTGTTTGGATTGGGTGAAATGTTTCTTTCGTGCGAAACGGCGAATTATGAGATTCAAATTGCTGTTTTAAACTTGTAAAAACATAAAAAACGCTGTTTTCAACTAATCAAACTGATGAATTTATTTTGTTGGAAACTGCGGATTTTTGTGAAATCACGATAAAACGCTGTTTTCAACTATTCAAATAGATAAATTCATGTTTCTTTCCTTCGAAACGGTGGATTTTTGTGAAATCACGATAAAACTGCTGTTTTAAACTAGCAAAATACGCTGTTTTCAACAATCTAAACTGACGTATTTAAAATGCTGTTTTAAACTTGCAAAAACATAGAAAACGCAGTTTTGAACTATCCAAACTGACAAATTCATGTTCCTTTCGTGTGAAACGGCGATTTATGAGAAATGACGATCAAATTGCTGATTTAAACTTGCAAAAACATAGAAAAACGATGTTTTGAACAATTCAAACTGACAAATTCATGTTTCTTTCGTGCGAAACGGCAATTTATGAGAAATGACGATAAAATTGCTGTTTTAAACTTGCAAAAACATAGAAAAAAGCTGTTTCAACTATTCAAACTGATAAATTCATGTTTCTTACGTTCAAAACGATGGATTTTTGTGAAATCACAATAAAATTGCTGTTTTAAACTTGCAAAAACATAGAAAAACGCTGTTTTTAACTATTCAAACTGATAAATTCATGTTTCTTTCGTGCGAAACGGCGATTTATGAGAAATGACGATAAAATTGCTGCTTTAAACTTGCAAAAACATAGAAAAACGCTGTTTTCAACTATTCAAACTGACAAATTCATGTTTCTTTCGTGCGAAACGGCGATTTATAAGAAATGACGATAAAATTGCTGTTTTTAACTTGCAAAAACATAGAAAAACGCTGTTTTCAACTATTTAAACTGATAAATTCATGATTATTTCGTGCGAAACGGCGCTTTATGAAAAATGACGATAAAATTGCTGTTTTAAACTTGCAAAAACATAGAAAAACGCTGTTTTGAACTATTCAAACTGACAAATTCATGTTTCTTTCGTGTGAAACGGCGATTTATGAGAAATGACGATAAAATTGCTGTTTTAAACTTGCAAAAACATAGAAAAACGCTGTTTTGAACTATTCAAACTGACAAATTCATGTTTCTTTCGTGCGAAACGGCGATTTATAAGAAATGACGATAAAATTGCTGTTTTTAACTTGCAAAAACATAGAAAAACGCTGTTTTCAACTATTCAAACTGATAAATTCATGTTTCTTAAGTTCGAATCGGTGGATTTTTGTGAAATCACGATAAAATTGCTGTTTTAAACTTGCAAAAACATTGAAAAACGCTTTTTTCAACTATTCAAACTGACAAATTCATATTTCTTCCGTGCGAAACGGCGATTTATGAGAAATGACGATAAAATTGCTGTTTTAAACTTGCAAAAACATAGAAAAACGCTGTTTTAAACTATTCAAACTGACAATTTCATGTTTCTTTCGTGTGAAACGGCGATTTATGAGAAATGACGTTAAAATTGCTGTTTTAAACTTGCAAAAACATAGAAAAACGCTGTTTTGAACTATTCAAACTGACAAATTCATGTTTCTTTCGTGCGAAACGGCGATTTTTGTGAAATCACGATAAAATTGCTGTTTTAAACTTGCAAAAACATAGAAAAACGCTGTTTTGAACTATTCAAACTGACAAATTCATGTTGCTTTCGTGCGAAACGGCGATTTATGAGAAATGACGATAAAATTGCTGTTTTAAACTTGCAAAAACATAGAAAAACGCTGTTTTGAACTATTCAAACTGACAAATTCATGTTCCTTTCGTGTGAAACGGCGATTTATGAGAAATGACGATCAAATTGCTGTTTTAAACTTGCAAAAACATAGAAAAACGATGTTTTGAACAATTCAAACTGACAAATTCATGTTTCTTTCGTGCGAAACGGCGATTTATGAGAAATGACGATAAAATTGCTGTTTTGAACTTGCAAAAACATAGAAAAAAGCTGTTTCAACTATTCAAACTGACAAATTCATGTTTCTTACGTTCGAAACGGTAAATTTTTGTGAAATCACGATAAAATTGCTGTTTTAAACTTGCAAAAACAAAGAAAAACGCTGTTTTTAATTATTCAAACTGATAAATTCATGTTTCTTTCGTGCGAAACGGCGATTTATGAGAAATGACGATAAAATTGCTGCTTTAAACTTGCAAAAACATAGAAAAACGCTGTTTTCAACTATTCAAACTGATAAATTCATGTTTCTTTCGTGCGAAACGGCGCTTTATGAGAAATGACGATAAAATTGCTGTTTTAAACTTGCAAAAACATAGAAAAACGCTGTTTTGAACTATTCAAACTGACAAATTCATGTTTCTTTCGTGTGAAACGGCGATTTATGAGAAATGACGATAAAATTGCTGTTTTAAACTTGCAAAAACATTGAAAAACGCTATTTTCAATTATTCAAACTTACAAATTCATATTTCTTCTGTGCGAAACGGCGATTTATGAGAAATGACGATAAAATTGCTGTTTTAAACTTGCAAAAACATAGAAAAACGCTGTTTTGAACTATTCAAACTGACAATTTCATGTTTCTTTCGTGCGAAACGGCGATTTATGAGAAATGACGATAAAATTGCTGTTTTAAACTTGCAAAAACATAGAAAAACGCTGTTTTGAACTATTCAAACTGACAAATTCATGTTGCTTTCGTGCGAAACGGCGACTTATGAGAAATGACGATAAAATTGCTGTTTTAAACTTGCAAAAACATAGAAAAACGCTGTTTTCAACTATTCCAACTTACAAATTCATATTTCTTCTGTGCGAAACGGCGATTTATGAGAAATGACGATAAAATTGCTGTTTTAAACTTGCAAAAACATAGAAAACGCTGTTTTGGACTATCCAAACTGACAAATTCTGTTTTGTGGTTTGGGGTTCGAGGTTTGATATTTGGGGTTGAGGTTTGGGGTTTGAGGTTTGGGGTTCGCGGTTTGAGGTTTGGGGTTGGGGTTCGGTGTTTGAGGTTTGGGGTTCGCGGTTTGAGGTTTGGGGTTGGGGATCGGTGTTTGAGGTTTGGGGTTTGGGGTTCGAGGTTTGAGGATTGGGGTTCGAGGTTTGAGGTTTAGGTTGAGGTTTGGGGTTTGAGGTTTGGGGTTGGGGGTTCGAGTTTTGGGGTTTGGGGTTGAGGTTTTGGGTTGAGGTTTAGGGTTGAGGTTTGGGGTTGAGGTTTGGGGTTGAGGTTTGGGGTTGAGGTTTGGGGTTGAGGTTTGGGTTTAAGGTTTGGGGTTGTGGTTTGGGGTTGAGGTTTGGGGTTTGAGGTTAGGGATTTGGGGTTCGAAGTTTGAGGTTTGGGGTTTGAGGTTTGGGGTTGGGGGTTCGAGTTTTGGGGTTTGGGGTTTAGGTTTGGGGTTAAGGTTTGGGGTTGAGGTTAGGGGTTGAGGTTTGGGGTTAAAATTTGGGGTTGAGGTTTGGGGTTGAGGTTTGGGGTTTGAGGTTAGGGATTTGGGGTTCGAAGTTTGAGGTTTGGGGTTCGAGGATTGAGGTTTGGGGTTGAGGGTTGGGGTTTGATTTTGGGGATTGGGGTTCGGGGTTTTAGGTTTGGTGTTTGTGGTGTTTGGATTGGGTGAAAAGTTTCTTTCGTGCGAAACGGCGAATTATGAGATTCAAATTGCTGTTTTAAACTTGTAAAAACATAAAAAACGCTGTTTTCAACTAATCAAACTGATGAATTTATTTTGTTGGGAACTGCGGATTTTTGTGAAATCACGATAAAACGCTGTTTTCAACTATTTAAATAGATAAATTCATGTTTCTTTCCTTCGAAACGGTGGATTTTTGTGAAATCACGATAAAACTGCTGTTTTAAACTAGCAAAATACGCTGTTTTCAACAATCTAAACTGACGTATTTAAAATGCTGTTTTAAACTTGCAAAAACATAGAAAACGCAGTTTTGAACTATCCAAACTGACAAATTCATGTTTCTTTCGTGCGAAACGGCGATTTATGAGAAATGACGATAAAATTGCTGTTTTAAACTTGCAAAAACATAGAAAAACGCTTTTTTCAACTATTCAAACTGATAAATTCATATTTCTTTCGTGCGAAACGGCGATTTATGAGAAATGACGATAAAATTGCTGTTTTAAACTTGCAAAAACATAGAAAAACGCTGTTTTCAACTATTCAAACTGTCAAATTCATATTTTTTTCGTGCGAAACGGCGATTTATGAGAAATGACGATAAAATTGCTGTTTTAAACTTGCAAAAACATAGAAAAACGCTGTTTTCAACTATTCAAACTGATAAATTTATGTTGCTTTCATGCGAAACGGCGCTTTATGAGAAATGACGATAAAATTGCTATTTTAAACTTGCAAAAACATAGAAAAACGCTGTTTTGAACTATTCAAACTGACAAATTCATGTTTCTTTCGTGCGAAACGGCGATTTATGAGAAATGACGATAAAATTGCTGTTTTAAACTTGCAAAAACATAGAAAAACGCTGTTTTGAACTATTCAAACTGACAAATTCATGTTTCTTTCGTGCGAAACGGCGATTTATGAGAAATGACGATAAAATTGCTGTTTTAAACTTGCAAAAACATAAAAAAACGCTGTTTTCAACTATTCAAACTGATAAATTCATGTTTCTTTCGTGCGAAACGGCGATTTATGAAATATTATGAAAATTATGAAAAATTGCTGTTTTAAACTTGCAAAAACATAGAAAAACGCTGTTTTCAACTATTCAAACTGACAAATTCATGTTTCTTTCGTGCGAAACGGCGATTTATGAGAAATGACGATAAAATTGCTGTTTTAAACTTGCAAACACAAAGAAAAACGCTGTTTTCAACTATTCAAACTGATAAATTCATGTTCCTTACGTGCGAAATGGCGATTTATGAGAAATGACGATAAAATTGCTGTTTTAAACTTGCAAAAACATAGAAAAACGCTGTTTTCAACTATTCAAACTGATAAATTCATGTTTCTTTCGTGCGAAACGGCGATTTATGAAATGATATGAAAATTATGAAAAATTGCTGTTTTAAACTTGCAAAAACATAGAAAAACGCTGTTTTCAACTATTCAAACTGATAAATTCATGTTTCTTTCGTGCGAAACGGCGATTTATGAGAAATGACGATAAAATTGCTGTTTTAAACTTGCAAACACAAAGAAAAACGCTGTTTTCAACTATTCAAACTGATAAATTCATGTTCCTTACGTGCGAAATGGCGATTTATGAGAAATGACGATAAAATTGCTGTTTTAAACTTGCAAAAACATAGAAAAACGCTGTTTTGAACTATTCAAACTGACAAATGCATGTTTCTTTCGTGTGAAACGGCGATTTATGAGAAATGACGATAAAATTGCTGTTTTAAACTTGCAAAAACATAGAAAAACGCTGTTTTCAACTATTCAAACTGACAAATTCATGTTTCTTTCGTGCGAAACGGCGATTTATGAGAAATGACGATAAAATTGCTGTTTTAAACTTGCAAAAACATAGAAAAACGCTTTTTTCAACTATTCAAACTGATAAATTCATATTTCTTTCGTGCGAAACGGCGATTTATGAGAAATGACGATAAAATTGCTGTTTTAAACTTGCAAAAACATAGAAAAACGCTGTTTTCAACTATTCAAACTGACAAATTCATATTTTTTTCGTGCGAAACGGCGATTTATGAGAAATGACGATAAAATTGCTGTTTTAAACTTGCAAAAACATAGAAAAACGCTGTTTTCAACTATTCAAACTGATAAATTTATGTTGCTTTCATGCGAAACGGCGCTTTATGAGAAATGACGATAAAATTGCTGTTTTAAACTTGCAAAAACATAGAAAAACGCTGTTTTGAACTATTCAAACTGACAAATTCATGTTTCTTTCGTGCGAAACGGCGATTTATGAGAAATGACGATAAAATTGCTGTTTTAAACTTGCAAAAACATAGAAAATCGCTGTTTTGAACTATTCAAACTGACAAATTCATGTTTCTTTCGTGCGAAACGGCGATTTATGAGAAATGACGATAAAATTGCTGTTTTAAACTTGCAAAAACATAAAAAAACGCTGTTTTCAACTATTCAAACTGATAAATTCATGTTTCTTTCGTGCGAAACGGCGATTTATGAAATATTATGAAAATTATGAAAAATTGCTGTTTTAAACTTGCAAAAACATAGAAAAACGCTGTTTTCAACTATTCAAACTGACAAATTCATGTTTCTTTCGTGCGAAACGGCGATTTTTGTGAAATCACGATAAAATTGCTGTTTTAAACTTGCAAAAACATAGAAAAACGCTGTTTTGAACTATTCAAACTGACAAATTCATGTTGCTTTCGTGCGAAACGGCGATTTATGAGAAATGACGATAAAATTGCTGTTTTAAACTTGCAAAAACATAGAAAAACGCTGTTTTGAACTATTCAAACTGACAAATTCATGTTCCTTTCGTGTGAAACGGCGATTTATGAGAAATGACGATCAAATTGCTGTTTTAAACTTGCAAAAACATAGAAAAACGATGTTTTGAACAATTCAAACTGACAAATTCATGTTTCTTTCGTGCGAAACGGCGATTTATGAGAAATGACGATAAAATTGCTGTTTTGAACTTGCAAAAACATAGAAAAAAGCTGTTTCAACTATTCAAACTGACAAATTCATGTTTCTTACGTTCGAAACGGTAAATTTTTGTGAAATCACGATAAAATTGCTGTTTTAAACTTGCAAAAACAAAGAAAAACGCTGTTTTTAATTATTCAAACTGATAAATTCATGTTTCTTTCGTGCGAAACGGCGATTTATGAGAAATGACGATAAAATTGCTGCTTTAAACTTGCAAAAACATAGAAAAACGCTGTTTTCAACTATTCAAACTGATAAATTCATGTTTCTTTCGTGCGAAACGGCGCTTTATGAGAAATGACGATAAAATTGCTGTTTTAAACTTGCAAAAACATAGAAAAACGCTGTTTTGAACTATTCAAACTGACAAATTCATGTTTCTTTCGTGTGAAACGGCGATTTATGAGAAATGACGATAAAATTGCTGTTTTAAACTTGCAAAAACATTGAAAAACGCTATTTTCAATTATTCAAACTTACAAATTCATATTTCTTCTGTGCGAAACGGCGATTTATGAGAAATGACGATAAAATTGCTGTTTTAAACTTGCAAAAACATAGAAAAACGCTGTTTTGAACTATTCAAACTGACAATTTCATGTTTCTTTCGTGCGAAACGGCGATTTATGAGAAATGACGATAAAATTGCTGTTTTAAACTTGCAAAAACATAGAAAAACGCTGTTTTGAACTATTCAAACTGACAAATTCATGTTGCTTTCGTGCGAAACGGCGACTTATGAGAAATGACGATAAAATTGCTGTTTTAAACTTGCAAAAACATAGAAAAACGCTGTTTTGAACTATTCAAACTGACAAATTCATGTTCCTTTCGTGTGAAACGGCGATTTATGAGAAATGACGATCAAATTGCTGTTTTAAGCTTGCAAAAACATAGAAAAACGATGTTTTGAACTATTCAAACTGACAAATTCATGTTTCTTTCGTGCGAAACGGCGATTTATGAGAAATGACGATAAAATTGCTGTTTTAAACTTGCAAAAACATAGAAAAACGCTGTTTTGAACTATTCAAACTGACAAATTCATGTTTATTTCGTGCGAAACGGCGATTTATGAGAAATGACGGTAAAATTGCTGTTTTAAACTTGCAAAAACATAGAAAAACGCTGTTTTGAACTATTCAAACTGACAAATTCATGTTGCTTTCGTGCGAAACGGCGATTTATGAGAAATGACGATAAAATTGCTGTTATAAACTTGCAAAAACATAGAAAAACGCTGTTTTGAACTATTCAAACTGACAAATTCATGTTCCTTTCGTGTGAAACGGCGATTTATGAAAAATGACGATCAAATTGCTGATTTAAACTTGCAAAAACATAGAAAAACGATGTTTTGAACAATTCAAACTGACAAATTCATGTTTCTTTCGTGCGAAACGGCGATTTATGAGAAATGAAGATAAAATTGCTGTTTTAAACTTGCAAAAACATAGAAAAAAGCTGTTTCAACTATTCAAACTGATAAATTCATGTTTCTTACGTTCGAAACAGTGGATTTTTGGGAAATCACAATAAAATAGCTGTTTTAAACTTGCAAAAACATAGAAAAACGCTGTTTTTAACTATTCAAACTGATAAATTCATGTTTCTTTCGTGCGAAACGGCGATTTATGAGAAATGACGATAAAATTGCTGCTTTAAACTTGCAAAAACATAGAAAAACGCTGTTTTCAACTATTCAAACTGATAAATTCATGTTTCTTTCGTGCGAAACGGCGCTTTATGAGAAATGACGATAAAATTGCTGTTTTAAACTTGCAAAAACATAGAAAAACGCTGTTTTCAACTATTCCAACTTACAAATTCATATTTCTTCTGTGCGAAACGGCGATTTATGAGAAATGACGATAAAATTGCTGTTTTAAACTTGCAAAAACATAGAAAACGCTGTTTTGAACTATCCAAACTGACAAATTCTGTTTTGTGGTTTGGGGTTCGAGGTTTGATATTTGGGGTTGAGGTTTGGGGTTTGAGGTTTGGGGTTCGCGGTTTGAGGTTTGGGGTTGGGGTTCGGTGTTTGAGGTTTGGGGTTCGCGGTTTGAGGTTTGGGGTTGGGGATCGGTGTTTGAGGTTTGGGGTTTGGGGTTCGAGGTTTGAGGATTGGGGTTCGAGGTTTGAGGTTTAGGTTGAGGTTTGGGGTTTGAGGTTTGGGGTTGGGGGTTCGAGTTTTGGGGTTTGGGGTTGAGGTTTTGGGTTGAGGTTTAGGGTTGAGGTTTGGGGTTGAGGTTTGGGGTTGAGGTTTGGGGTTGAGGTTTGGGGTTGAGGTTTGGGTTTAAGGTTTGGGGTTGTGGTTTGGGGTTGAGGTTTGGGGTTTGAGGTTAGGGATTTGGGGTTCGAAGTTTGAGGTTTGGGGTTTGAGGTTTGGGGTTGGGGGTTCGAGTTTTGGGGTTTGGGGTTTAGGTTTGGGGTTAAGGTTTGGGGTTGAGGTTAGGGGTTGAGGTTTGGGGTTAAAATTTGGGGTTGAGGTTTGGGGTTGAGGTTTGGGGTTTGAGGTTAGGGATTTGGGGTTCGAAGTTTGAGGTTTGGGGTTCGAGGATTGAGGTTTGGGGTTGAGGGTTGGGGTTTGATTTTGGGGATTGGGGTTCGGGGTTTTAGGTTTGGTGTTTGTGGTGTTTGGATTGGGTGAAAAGTTTCTTTCGTGCGAAACGGCGAATTATGAGATTCAAATTGCTGTTTTAAACTTGTAAAAACATAAAAAACGCTGTTTTCAACTAATCAAACTGATGAATTTATTTTGTTGGAAACTGCGGATTTTTGTGAAATCACGATAAAACGCTGTTTTCAACTATTTAAATAGATAAATTCATGTTTCTTTCCTTCGAAACGGTGGATTTTTGTGAAATCACGATAAAACTGCTGTTTTAAACTAGCAAAATACGCTGTTTTCAACAATCTAAACTGACGTATTTAAAATGCTGTTTTAAACTTGCAAAAACATAGAAAACGCAGTTTTGAACTATCCAAACTGACAAATTCATGTTTCTTTCGTGCGAAACGGCGATTTATGAGAAATGACGATAAAATTGCTGTTTTAAACTTGCAAAAACATAGAAAAACGCTTTTTTCAACTATTCAAACTGATAAATTCATATTTCTTTCGTGCGAAACGGCGATTTATGAGAAATGACGATAAAATTGCTGTTTTAAACTTGCAAAAACATAGAAAAACGCTGTTTTCAACTATTCAAACTGTCAAATTCATATTTTTTTCGTGCGAAACGGCGATTTATGAGAAATGACGATAAAATTGCTGTTTTAAACTTGCAAAAACATAGAAAAACGCTGTTTTCAACTATTCAAACTGATAAATTTATGTTGCTTTCATGCGAAACGGCGCTTTATGAGAAATGACGATAAAATTGCTATTTTAAACTTGCAAAAACATAGAAAAACGCTGTTTTGAACTATTCAAACTGACAAATTCATGTTTCTTTCGTGCGAAACGGCGATTTATGAGAAATGACGATAAAATTGCTGTTTTAAACTTGCAAAAACATAGAAAAACGCTGTTTTGAACTATTCAAACTGACAAATTCATGTTTCTTTCGTGCGAAACGGCGATTTATGAGAAATGACGATAAAATTGCTGTTTTAAACTTGCAAAAACATAAAAAAACGCTGTTTTCAACTATTCAAACTGATAAATTCATGTTTCTTTCGTGCGAAACGGCGATTTATGAAATATTATGAAAATTATGAAAAATTGCTGTTTTAAACTTGCAAAAACATAGAAAAACGCTGTTTTCAACTATTCAAACTGACAAATTCATGTTTCTTTCGTGCGAAACGGCGATTTATGAGAAATGACGATAAAATTGCTGTTTTAAACTTGCAAACACAAAGAAAAACGCTGTTTTCAACTATTCAAACTGATAAATTCATGTTCCTTACGTGCGAAATGGCGATTTATGAGAAATGACGATAAAATTGCTGTTTTAAACTTGCAAAAACATAGAAAAACGCTGTTTTCAACTATTCAAACTGATAAATTCATGTTTCTTTCGTGCGAAACGGCGATTTATGAAATGATATGAAAATTATGAAAAATTGCTGTTTTAAACTTGCAAAAACATAGAAAAACGCTGTTTTCAACTATTCAAACTGATAAATTCATGTTTCTTTCGTGCGAAACGGCGATTTATGAGAAATGACGATAAAATTGCTGTTTTAAACTTGCAAACACAAAGAAAAACGCTGTTTTCAACTATTCAAACTGATAAATTCATGTTCCTTACGTGCGAAATGGCGATTTATGAGAAATGACGATAAAATTGCTGTTTTAAACTTGCAAAAACATAGAAAAACGCTGTTTTGAACTATTCAAACTGACAAATGCATGTTTCTTTCGTGTGAAACGGCGATTTATGAGAAATGACGATAAAATTGCTGTTTTAAACTTGCAAAAACATAGAAAAACGCTGTTTTCAACTATTCAAACTGACAAATTCATGTTTCTTTCGTGCGAAACGGCGATTTATGAGAAATGACGATAAAATTGCTGTTTTAAACTTGCAAAAACATAGAAAAACGCTTTTTTCAACTATTCAAACTGATAAATTCATATTTCTTTCGTGCGAAACGGCGATTTATGAGAAATGACGATAAAATTGCTGTTTTAAACTTGCAAAAACATAGAAAAACGCTGTTTTCAACTATTCAAACTGACAAATTCATATTTTTTTCGTGCGAAACGGCGATTTATGAGAAATGACGATAAAATTGCTGTTTTAAACTTGCAAAAACATAGAAAAACGCTGTTTTCAACTATTCAAACTGATAAATTTATGTTGCTTTCATGCGAAACGGCGCTTTATGAGAAATGACGATAAAATTGCTGTTTTAAACTTGCAAAAACATAGAAAAACGCTGTTTTGAACTATTCAAACTGACAAATTCATGTTTCTTTCGTGCGAAACGGCGATTTATGAGAAATGACGATAAAATTGCTGTTTTAAACTTGCAAAAACATAGAAAATCGCTGTTTTGAACTATTCAAACTGACAAATTCATGTTTCTTTCGTGCGAAACGGCGATTTATGAGAAATGACGATAAAATTGCTGTTTTAAACTTGCAAAAACATAAAAAAACGCTGTTTTCAACTATTCAAACTGATAAATTCATGTTTCTTTCGTGCGAAACGGCGATTTATGAAATATTATGAAAATTATGAAAAATTGCTGTTTTAAACTTGCAAAAACATAGAAAAACGCTGTTTTCAACTATTCAAACTGACAAATTCATGTTTCTTTCGTGCGAAACGGCGATTTATGAGAAATGACGATAAAATTGCTGTTTTAAACTTGCAAACACAAAGAAAAACGCTGTTTTCAACTATTCAAACTGATAAATTCATGTTCCTTACGTGCGAAATGGCGATTTATGAGAAATGACGATAAAATTGCTGTTTTAAACTTGCAAAAACATAGAAAAACGCTGTTTTGAACTATTCAAACTGACAAATGCATGTTTCTTTCGTGTGAAACGGCGATTTATGAGAAATGACGATAAAATTGCTGTTTTAAACTTGCAAAAACATAGAAAAACGCTGTTTTCAACTATTCAAACTGATAAATTCATGTTTCTTTCGTGCGAAACGGCGATTTATGAAATGATATGAAAATTATGAAAAATTGCTGTTTTAAACTTGCAAAAACATAGAAAAACGCTGTTTTCAACTATTCAAACTGATAAATTCATGTTTCTTTCGTGCGAAACGGCGATTTATGAGAAATGACGATAAAATTGCTGTTTTAAACTTGCAAACACAAAGAAAAACGCTGTTTTCAACTATTCAAACTGATAAATTCATGTTCCTTACGTGCGAAATGGCGATTTATGAGAAATGACGATAAAATTGCTGTTTTAAACTTGCAAAAACATAGAAAAACGCTGTTTTGAACTATTCAAACTGACAAATGCATGTTTCTTTCGTGTGAAACGGCGATTTATGAGAAATGACGATAAAATTGCTGTTTTAAACTTGCAAAAACATAGAAAAACGCTTTTTTCAACTATTCAAACTGACAAATTCATGTTTCTTTCGTGCGAAACGGCGATTTATGAGAAATGACGATAAAATTGCTGTTTTAAACTTGCAAAAACATAGAAAAACGCTGTTTTCAACTATTCAAACTGATAAATTCATGTTTCTTACGTTCGCAACGGTGGATTTTTGTGAAATCACGATAAAACTGCTGTTTTAAACTTGCAAAAACATAGAAAAACTCTGTTTTGAACTATTCAAACTGACAAATTCATGTTTCTTTCGTGCGAAACGGCGATTTATGAGAAATGACGATAAAATTGCTGTTTTAAACTTGCAAAAACATAGAAAAACGCTGTTTTCAACTATTCAAACTGATAAATTCATGTTTCTTTCGTGCGAAACGGCGAATTATGAAATATTATGAAAATTATGAAAAATTGCTGTTTTAAACTTGCAAAAACATAGAAAAACGCTGTTTTCATTTATTCAAACTGACAAATTCATGTTTCTTTCGTGCGAAACGGCGATTTATGAGAAATGACGATAAAATTGCTGTTTTAAACTTGCAAACACAAAGAAAAACGCTGTTTTCAACTATTCAAACTGATAAATTCATGTTCCTTACGTGCGAAACGGCGATTTATGAGAAATGACGATAAAATTGCTGTTTTAAACTTGCAAAAACATAGAAAAACACTGTTTTGAACTATTAAAACTGACAAATTCATGTTTCTTTCGTGTGAAACGGCGATTTATGAGAAATGACGATAAAATAGCTGTTTTAAACTTGCAAAAACATAGAAAAACGCTGTTTTGAACTATTCAAACTGACAAATTCATGTTTCTTTCGTGTGAAACGGCGATTTATGAGAAATGACGATTATATTGCTGTTTTAAGCTTGCAAAAACGAAGAAAAACGCTGTTTTGAACTATTCAAACTGACAAATTCATGTTTCTTTCGTGCGAAACGGCGATTTATGAGAAATGACGATAAAATTGCTGTTTTAAACTTGCAAAAATATAGAAAAACGCTGTTTTGAACTATTCAACTGACAAATTCATGTTTCTTTCGTGCGAAACGGCGATTTATGAGAAATGACGATAAAATTGCTGTTTTAAGCTTGCAAAAACATAGAAAAACGCTGTTTTCAACTATTCAAACTGATAAATTCATGTTTCTTACGTGCGAAACGGCGATTTATGCGAAATGACGATAAAATTGCTGTTTTAAACTTGCAAAAACATAGAAAAACGCTGTTTTGAACTATTAAAACTGACAAAATCATGTTTCTTTCGTGTGAAACGGCGATTTATGAGAAATGCCGATAAAATTGCTGTTTTAAACTTGCAAAAACATAGAAAAACGCTGTTTTGAACTATTCAAACTGACAAATTCATGTTTCTTTCGTGTGAAACGGCGATTTATGAGAAATGACGATAAAATTGCTGTTTTAAACTTGCAAATCATAGAAAAACGCTGTTTTGAACTATTCAAACTGACAAATTCATGTTTCTTTCGTGCGAAACGGCGATTTATGAGAAATGACGATAAAATTGCTGTTTTAAACTTGCAAAAACATAGAAAAACGCTGTATTCAAACTGACAAATTCATGTTTCTTTCGTGCGAAACGCCGATTTATGAGAAATGACGATAAAATTGCTATTTTAAACTTGCAAAAACATAGAAAAACGCTGTTTTGAACTATTCAAACTGACAAATTCATGTTTCTTTCGTGCGAAACGGCGATTTAAGAGAAATGACGATAAAGTTACTGTTTTAAACTTGCAAAAACATAGAAAAACGCTGTTTTCAACTATTTAAACTGATAAATTCATGTTTCTTTCGTGCGAAACGGCGCTTTATGAGAAATGACGATAAAATTGCTGTTTTAAACTTGCAAAAACATAGAAAAACGCTGTTTTGAACTATTCAAACTGACAAATTCATGTTTCTTTCGTGCGAAACGGCGATTTATGAGAAATGACGATAAAATTGCTGTTTTAAACTTGCAAAAACATAGAATAACGCTGTTTTCAACTATTCAAACTGATAAATTCATGTTTCTTACGCGCGAAACGGCGATTTATGAGAAATGACGATAAAATTGCTGTTTTAAACTTGCAAAAACATAGAAAAACGCTGTTTTGAACTATTAAAACTGACAAAATCATGTTTCTTTCGTGTGAAACGGCGATTTATGAAATGATATGAAAATTATGAAAAATTGCTGTTTTAAACTTGCAAAAACATAGAAAAACGCTGTTTTCAACTATTCAAACTGATAAATTCATGTTTCTTTCGTGCGAAACGGCGATTTATGAGAAATGACGATAAAATAGCTGTTTTAAACTTGCAAAAACATAGAAAAACGCTGTTTTGAACTATTCAAACTGACAAATTCATGTTTCTTTCGTGTGAAACGGCGATTTATGAGAAATGACGATTATATTGCTGTTTTAAGCTTGCAAAAACGAAGAAAAACGCTGTTTTGAACTATTCAAACTGACAAATTCATGTTTCTTTCGTGCGAAACGGCGATTTATGAGAAATGACGATAAAATTGCTGTTTTAAACTTGCAAAAATATAGAAAAACGCTGTTTTGAACTATTCAACTGACAAATTCATGTTTCTTTCGTGCGAAACGGCGATTTATGAGAAATGACGATAAAATTGCTGTTTTAAGCTTGCAAAAACATAGAAAAACGCTGTTTTCAACTATTCAAACTGATAAATTCATGTTTCTTACGTGCGAAACGGCGATTTATGCGAAATGACGATAAAATTGCTGTTTTAAACTTGCAAAAACATAGAAAAACGCTGTTTTGAACTATTAAAACTGACAAAATCATGTTTCTTTCGTGTGAAACGGCGATTTATGAGAAATGCCGATAAAATTGCTGTTTTAAACTTGCAAAAACATAGAAAAACGCTGTTTTGAACTATTCAAACTGACAAATTCATGTTTCTTTCGTGTGAAACGGCGATTTATGAGAAATGACGATAAAATTGCTGTTTTAAACTTGCAAATCATAGAAAAACGCTGTTTTGAACTATTCAAACTGACAAATTCATGTTTCTTTCGTGCGAAACGGCGATTTATGAGAAATGACGATAAAATTGCTGTTTTAAACTTGCAAAAACATAGAAAAACGCTGTATTCAAACTGACAAATTCATGTTTCTTTCGTGCGAAACGCCGATTTATGAGAAATGACGATAAAATTGCTATTTTAAACTTGCAAAAACATAGAAAAACGCTGTTTTGAACTATTCAAACTGACAAATTCATGTTTCTTTCGTGCGAAACGGCGATTTAAGAGAAATGACGATAAAGTTACTGTTTTAAACTTGCAAAAACATAGAAAAACGCTGTTTTCAACTATTTAAACTGATAAATTCATGTTTCTTTCGTGCGAAACGGCGCTTTATGAGAAATGACGATAAAATTGCTGTTTTAAACTTGCAAAAACATAGAAAAACGCTGTTTTGAACTATTCAAACTGACAAATTCATGTTTCTTTCGTGCGAAACGGCGATTTATGAGAAATGACGATAAAATTGCTGTTTTAAACTTGCAAAAACATAGAATAACGCTGTTTTCAACTATTCAAACTGATAAATTCATGTTTCTTACGCGCGAAACGGCGATTTATGAGAAATGACGATAAAATTGCTGTTTTAAACTTGCAAAAACATAGAAAAACGCTGTTTCGAACTATTAAAACTGACAAATTCATGTTTCTTTCCTGTGAAACGGCGATTTATGAGAAATGACGATAAAATTGCTGTTTTAAACTTGCAAAAACCTAGAAAAACGCTGTTTTGAACTATTCAAACTGACAAATTCATGTTTCTTTCGTGTGAAACGGCGATTTATGAGAAATGACGATAAAATTGCTGTTTTAAACTTGCAAAAACATAGAAAAACGCTGTTTAGAACTATTCAAACTGACAAATTCATGTTTCTTTCGTGTGAAACAGCGATTTATGAGAAATGACGATAAAATTGCTGTTTTAAACTTGCAAATCATAGAAAAACGCTGTTTTGAACTATTCAAACTGACAAATTCATGTTTCTTTCGTGCGAAACGGGGATTTATGAGAAATGACGATAAAATTGCTGTTTTAAACTTGCAAAAACATAGAAAAACGCTGTTTTGAACTATTCAAACTGACAAATTTATGTTTCTTTCGTGCGAAACGGCGATTTAAGAGAAATGACGATAAAATTGCTGTTTTAAACTTGCAAAAACATAGAAAAACGCTGTTTTCAACTATTCAAACTGATAAATTCATTTTTCTTAAGTTCGAAACGGTGGATTTTTGTGAAATCACGATAAAATTGCTGTTTTAAACTTGCAAAAACATTGAAAACGCTGTTTTCAACTATTCAAACTGACAAATTCATGTTTCTTCCGTGTGAAACGGCGATTTATGAGAAATGACGATAAAATTGCTGTTTTAAACTTGCAAAAACATAGAAAAACGCTGTTTTCAGCTATTCAAACTGACAAATTCATGTTTCTTTTGTGCGAAACGGCGATTTATGAGAAATGACGATAAAATTGCTGTTTTAAACTTGCAAAAACATAGAAAAACGCTGTTTTGAACTATTCAAACTGACAAATTCATGTGTCTTTCGTGTGAAACGGCGATTTATGAGAAATGACGATAAAATTGCTGTTTTAAACTTGCAAAAACATAGAAAAACGCTGTTTAGAACTATTCAAACTGACAAATTCATGTTTCTTTCGTGCGAAACGGCGATTTAAGAGAAATGACGATAAAATTGCTGTTTTAAACTTGCAAAAATATAGAAAAACGCTGTTTTGAACTATTCAACTGACAAATTCATGTTTCTTTCGTGCGAAACGGCGATTTATGAGAAATGACGATAAAATTGCTGTTTTAAGCTTGCAAAAACATAGAAAAACGCTGTTTTCAACTATTCAAACTGATAAATTCATGTTTCTAACGTGCGAAACGGCGATTTATGAGAAATGACGATAAAATTGCTGTTTTAAACTTGCAAAAACATAGAAAAACGCTGTTTTGAACTATTAAAACAGACAAATTCATGTTTCTTTCGTGTGAAACGGCGATATATGAGAAATGCCGATAAAATTGCTGTTTTAAACTTGCAAAAACATAGAAAAACGCTGTTTTGAACTATTCAAACTGACAAATTCATGTTTCTTTCGTGTGAAACGGCGATTTATGAGAAATGACGATAAAATTGCTGTTTTAAACTTGCAAATCATAGAAAAACGCTGTTTTGAACTATTCAAACTGACAAATTCATGTTTCTTTCGTGCGAAACGGCGATTTATGAGAAATGACGATAAAATTGCTGTTTTAAACTTGCAAAAACATAGAAAAACGCTGTATTCAAACTGACAAATTCATGTTTCTTTCGTGCGAAACGCCGATTTATGAGAAATGACGATAAAATTGCTGTTTTAAACTTGCAAAAACATAGAAAAACGCTGTTTTGAACTATTCAAACTGACAAATTCATGTTTCTTTCGTGCGAAACGGCGATTTAAGAGAAATGACGATAAAGTTACTGTTTTAAACTTGCAAAAACATAGAAAAACGCTGTTTTCAACTATTCAAACTGATAAATTCATGTTTCTTTCGTGCGAAACGGCGCTTTATGAGAAATGACGATAAAATTGCTGTTTTAAACTTGCAAAAACATAGAAAAACGCTGTTTAGAACTATTCAAACTGACAAATTCATGTTTCTTTCGTGCGAAACGGCGATTTAAGAGAAATGACGATAAAATTGCTGTTTTAAACTTGCAAAAATATAGAAAAACGCTGTTTTGAACTATTCAACTGACAAATTCATGTTTCTTTCGTGCGAAACGGCGATTTATGAGAAATGACGATAAAATTGCTGTTTTAAGCTTGCAAAAACATAGAAAAACGCTGTTTTCAACTATTCAAACTGATAAATTCATGTTTCTAACGTGCGAAACGGCGATTTATGAGAAATGACGATAAAATTGCTGTTTTAAACTTGCAAAAACATAGAAAAACGCTGTTTTGAACTATTAAAACAGACAAATTCATGTTTCTTTCGTGTGAAACGGCGATATATGAGAAATGCCGATAAAATTGCTGTTTTAAACTTGCAAAAACATAGAAAAACGCTGTTTTGAACTATTCAAACTGACAAATTCATGTTTCTTTCGTGTGAAACGGCGATTTATGAGAAATGACGATAAAATTGCTGTTTTAAACTTGCAAATCATAGAAAAACGCTGTTTTGAACTATTCAAACTGACAAATTCATGTTTCTTTCGTGCGAAACGGCGATTTATGAGAAATGACGATAAAATTGCTGTTTTAAACTTGCAAAAACATAGAAAAACGCTGTATTCAAACTGACAAATTCATGTTTCTTTCGTGCGAAACGCCGATTTATGAGAAATGACGATAAAATTGCTGTTTTAAACTTGCAAAAACATAGAAAAACGCTGTTTTGAACTATTCAAACTGACAAATTCATGTTTCTTTCGTGCGAAACGGCGATTTAAGAGAAATGACGATAAAGTTACTGTTTTAAACTTGCAAAAACATAGAAAAACGCTGTTTTCAACTATTCAAACTGATAAATTCATGTTTCTTTCGTGCGAAACGGCGCTTTATGAGAAATGACGATAAAATTGCTGTTTTAAACTTGCAAAAACATAGAAAAACGCTGTTTTGAACTATTCAAACTGACAAATTCATGTTTCTTTCGTGCGAAACGGCGATTTATGAGAAATGACGATAAAATTGCTGTTTTAAACTTGCAAAAACATAGAATAACGCTGTTTTCAACTATTCAAACTGATAAATTCATGTTTCTTACGCGCGAAACGGCGATTTATGAGAAATGACGATAAAATTGCTGTTTTAAACTTGCAAAAACATAGAAAAACGCTGTTTTGAACTATTAAAACTGACAAATTCATGTTTCTTTCCTGTGAAACGGCGATTTATGAGAAATGACGATAAAATTGCTGTTTTAAACTTGCAAAAACCTAGAAAAACGCTGTTTTAAACTATTCAAACTGACAAATTCATGTTTCTTTCGTGTGAAACGGCGATTTATGAGAAATGACGATTAAATTGCTGTTTTAAACTTGCAAAAACATAGAAAAACGCTGTTTAGAACTATTCAAACTGACAAATTCATGTTTCTTTCGTGTGAAACGGCGATTTATGAGAAATGACGATAAAATTGCTGTTTTAAACTTGCAAATCATAGAAAACGCTGTTTTGAACTATTCAAACTGACAAATTCATGTTTCTTTCGTGCGAAACGGGGATTTATGAGAAATGACGATAAAATTGCTGTTTTAAACTTGCAAAAACATAGAAAAACGCTGTTTTGAACTATTCAAACTGACAAATTTATGTTTCTTTCGTGCGAAACGGCGATTTAAGAGAAATGACGATAAAATTGCTGTTTTAAACTTGCAAAAACATAGAAAAACGCTGTTTTCAACTATTCAAACTGATAAATTCAATTTTCTTAAGTTCGAAACGGTGGATTTTTGTGAAATCACGATAAAATTGCTGTTTTAAACTTGCAAAAACATTGAAAACGCTGTTTTCAACTATTCAAACTGACAAATTCATGTTTCTTCCGTGTGAAACGGCGATTTATGAGAAATGACGATAAAATTGCTGTTTTAAACTTGCAAAAACATAGAAAAACGCTGTTTTCAGCTATTCAAACTGACAAATTCATGTTTCTTTTGTGCGAAACGGCGATTTATGAGAAATGACGATAAAATTGCTGTTTTAAACTTGCAAAAACATAGAAAAACGCTGTTTTGAACTATTCAAACTGACAAATTCATGTGTCTTTCGTGTGAAACGGCGATTTATGAGAAATGACGATAAAATTGCTGTTTTAAACTTGCAAAAACATAGAAAAACGCTGTTTAGAACTATTCAAACTGACAAATTCATGTTTCTTTCGTGCGAAACGGCGATTTAAGAGAAATGACGATAAAATTGCTGTTTTAAACTTGCAAAAACATAGAAAAACGCTTTTTTCAACTATTCAAACTGATAAATTCATGTTTCTTAAGTTCGAAACGGTGGATTTTTGTGAAATCACGATAAAATTGCTGTTTTAAACTTGCAAAAACATTGAAAACGCTGTTTTTAACTATTCAAACTGACAAATTCATGTTTCTTCCGTGTGAAACGGCGATTTATGAGAAATGACGATAAAATTGCTGTTTTAAACTTGCAAAAACCTAGAAAAACGCTGTTTTGAACTATTCAAACTGACAAATTCATGTTTCTTTCGTGTGAAACGGCGATTTATGAGAAATGACGATAAAATTGCTGTTTTAAACTTGCAAAAACATAGAAAAACGCTGTTTAGAACTATTCAAACTGACAAATTCATGTTTCTTTCGTGTGAAACGGCGATTTATGAGAAATGACGATAAAATTGCTGTTTTAAACTTGCAAATCATAGAAAAACGCTGTTTTGAACTATTCAAACTGACAAATTCATGTTTCTTTCGTGCTAAACGGGGATTTATGAGAAATGACGATAAAATTGCTGTTTTAAACTTGCAAAAACATAGAAAAACGCTGTTTTGAACTATTCAAACTGACAAATTTATGTTTCTTTCATGCGAAACGGCGATTTAGGAGAAATGACGATAAAATTGCTGTTTTAAACTTGCAAAAATATAGAAAAACGCTGTTTTCAACTATTCAAACTGATAAATTCATTTTTCTTAAGTTCGAAACGGTGGATTTTTGTGAAATCACGATAAAATTGCTGTTTTAAACTTGCAAAAACATTGAAAACGCTGTTTTCAACTATTCAAACTGACAAATTCATGTTTCTTCCGTGTGAAACGGCGATTTATGAGAAATGACGATAAAATTGCTGTTTTAAACTTGCAAAAACATAGAAAAACGCTGTTTTCAGCTATTCAAACTGACAAATTCATGTTTCTTTTGTGCGAAACGGCGATTTATGAGAAATGAGGATAAAATTGCTGTTTTAAACTTGCAAAAACATAGAAAAACGCTGTTTTGAACTATTCAAACTGACAAATTCATGTGTCTTTCGTGTGAAACGGCGATTTATGAGAAATGACGATAAAATTGCTGTTTTAAACTTGCAAAAACATAGAAAAACGCTGTTTAGAACTATTCAAACTGACAAATTCATGTTTCTTTCGTGCGAAACGGCGATTTAAGAGAAATGACGATAAAATTGCTGTTTTAAACTTGCAAAAACCTAGAAAAACGCTGTTTTGAACTATTCAAACTGACAAATTCATGTTTCTTTCGTGTGAAACGGCGATTTATGAGAAATGACGATAAAATTGCTGTTTTAAACTTGCAAAAACATAGAAAAACGCTGTTTAGAACTATTCAAACTGACAAATTCATGTTTCTTTCGTGTGAAACGGCGATTTATGAGAAATGACGATAAAATTGCTGTTTTAAACTTGCAAATCATAGAAAAACGCTGTTTTGAACTATTCAAACTGACAAATTCATGTTTCTTTCGTGCGAAACGGGGATTTATGAGAAATGACGATAAAATTGCTGTTTTAAACTTGCAAAAACATAGAAAAACGCTGTTTTGAACTATTCAAACTGACAAATTTATGTTTCTTTCGTGCGAAACGGCGATTTAAGAGAAATGACGATAAAATTGCTGTTTTAAACTTGCAAAAACATAGAAAAACGCTGTTTTCAACTATTCAAACTGATAAATTCATTTTTCTTAAGTTCGAAACGGTGGATTTTTGTGAAATCACGATAAAATTGCTGTTTTAAACTTGCAAAAACATTGAAAACGCTGTTTTCAACTATTCAAACTGACAAATTCATGTTTCTTCCGTGTGAAACGGCGATTTATGAGAAATGACGATAAAATTGCTGTTTAAAATTTGCAAAAACATAGAAAAACGCTGTTTTCAGCTATTCAAACTGACAAATTCATGTTTCTTTTGTGCGAAACGGCGATTTATGAGAAATGACGATAAAATTGCTGTTTTAAACTTGCAAAAACATAGAAAAACGCTGTTTTGAACTATTCAAACTGACAAATTCATGTGTCTTTCGTGTGAAACGGCGATTTATGAGAAATGACGATAAAATTGCTGTTTTAAACTTGCAAAAACATAGAAAAACGCTGTTTAGAACTATTCAAACTGACAAATTCATGTTTCTTTCGTGCGAAACGGCGATTTAAGAGAAATGACGATAAAATTGCTGTTTTAAACTTGCAAAAATATAGAAAAACGCTGTTTTGAACTATTCAACTGACAAATTCATGTTTCTTTCGTGCGAAACGGCGATTTATTAGAAATGACGATAAAATTGCTGTTTTAAGCTTGCAAAAACATAGAAAAACGCTGTTTTCAACTATTCAAACTGATAAATTCATGTTTCTTACGTGCGAAACGGCGATTTATGAGAAATGACGATAAAATTGCTGTTTTAAACTTGCAAAAACATAGAAAAACGCTGTTTTGAACTATTAAAACAGACAAATTCATGTTTCTTTCGTGTGAAACGGCGATTTATGTGAAATGCCGATAAAATTGCTGTTTTAAACCTTGCAAAAACATAGAAAAACGCTGTTTTGAACTATTCAAACTGACAAATTCATGTTTCTTTCGTGTGAAACGGCGATTTATGAGAAATGACGATAAAATTGCTGTTTTAAACTTGCAAATAATAGAAAAACGTTGTTTTGAACTATTCAAACTGACAAATTCATGTTTCTTTCGTGCGAAACGGCGATTTATGAGAAATGACGATAAAATTGCTGTTTTAAACTTGCAAAAACATAGAAAAACGCTGTATTCAAACTGACAAATTCATGTTTCTTTCGTGCGAAACACCGATTTATGAGAAATGACGATAAAATTGCTGTTTTAAACTTGCAAAAACATAGAAAAACGCTGTTTTGAACTATTCAAACTGACAAATTCATGTTTCTTTCGTGCGAAACGGCGATTTAAGAGAAATGACGATAAAGTTACTGTTTTAAACTTGCAAAAACATAGAAAAACGCTGTTTTCAACTATTCAAACTGATAAATTCATGTTTCTTTCGTGCGAAACGGCGCTTTATGAGAAATGACGATAAAATTGCTGTTTTAAACTTGCAAAAACATAGAAAAACGCTGTTTTGAACTATTCAAACTGACAAATTCATGTTTCTTTCGTGCGAAACGGCGATTTATGAGAAATGACGATAAAATTGCTGTTTTAAACTTGCAAAAACATAGAATAACGCTGTTTTCAACTATTCAAACTGATAAATTCATGTTTCTTACGCGCGAAACGGCGATTTATGAGAAATGACGATAAAATTGCTGTTTTAAACTTGCAAAAACATAGAAAAACGCTGTTTTGAACTATTAAAACTGACAAATTCATGTTTCTTTCCTGTGAAACGGCGAATTATGAGAAATGACGATAAAATTGCTGTTTTAAACTTGCAAAAACCTAGAAAAACGCTGTTTTGAACTATTCAAACTGACAAATTCATGTTTCTTTCATGTGAAACGGCGATTTATGAGAAATGACGATTAAATTGCTGTTTAAACTTGCAAAAACATAGAAAAACGCTGTTTAGAACTATTCAAACTGACAAATTCATGTTTCTTTCGTGTGAAACGGCGATTTATGAGAAATGACGATAAAATTGCTGTTTTAAACTTGCAAATCAGAGAAAAACGCTGTTTTGAACTATTCAAACTGACAAATTCATGTTTCTTTCGTGCGAAACGGGGATTTATGAGAAATGACGATAAAATTGCTGTTTTAAACTTGCAAAAACATAGAAAAACGCTGTTTTGAACTATTCAAACTGACAAATTTATGTTTCTTTCGTGCGAAACGGCGATTTAAGAGAAATGACGATAAAATTGCTGTTTTAAACTTGCAAAAACATAGAAAAACGCTGTTTTCAACTATTCAAACTGATAAATTCATTTTTCTTAAGTTCGAAACGGTGGATTTTTGTGAAATCACGATAAAATTGCTGTTTTAAACTTGCAAAAACATTGAAAACGCTGTTTTCAACTATTCAAACTGACAAATTCATGTTTCTTCCGTGTGAAACGGCGATTTATGAGAAATGACGATAAAATTGCTGTTTTAACTTGCAAAAACATAGAAAAACGCTGTTTTCAGCTATTCAAACTGACAAATTCATGTTTCTTTGTGCGAAACAGCGATTTATGAGAAATGACGATAAAATTGCTGTTTTAAACTTGCAAAAACATAGAAAAACGCTGTTTTGAACTATTCAAACTGACAAATTCATGTGTCTTTCGTGTGAAACGGCGATTTATGAGAAATGACGATAAAATTGCTGTTTTAAACTTGCAAAAACATAGAAAAACGCTGTTTAGAACTATTCAAACTGACAAATTCATGTTTCTTTCGTGCGAAACGGCGATTTAAGAGAAATGACGATAAAATTGCTGTTTTAAACTTGCAAAAACATAGAAAAACGCTTTTTTTCAACTATTCAAACTGATAAATTCATGTTTCTTAAGTTCGAAACGGTGGATTTTTTGTGAAATCACGATAAAATTGCTGTTTTAAACTTGCAAAAACATTGAAAACGCTGTTTTCAACTATTCAAACTGACAAATTCATGTTTCTTCCGTGTGAACGGCGATTTATGAGAAATGACGATAAAATTGCTGTTTAAAATTTGCAAAAACATAGAAAAACGCTGTTTTCAGCTATTCAAACTGACAAATTCATGTTTCTTTTGTGCGAAACGGCGATTTATGAGAAATGACGATAAAATTGCTGTTTTAAACTTGCAAAAACATAGAAAAACGCTGTTTTGAACTATTCAAACTGACAAATTCATGTGTCTTTCGTGTGAAACGGCGATTTATGAGAAATGACGATAAAATTGCTGTTTTAAACTTGCAAAAACATAGAAAAACGCTGTTTAGAACTATTCAAACTGACAAATTCATGTTTCTTTCGTGCGAAACGGCGATTTAAGAGAAATGACGATAAAATTGCTGTTTTAAACTTGCAAAAATATAGAAAAACGCTGTTTTGAACTATTCAACTGACAAATTCATGTTTCTTTCGTGCGAAACGGCGATTTATTAGAAATGACGATAAAATTGCTGTTTTAAGCTTGCAAAAACATAGAAAAACGCTGTTTTCAACTATTCAAACTGATAAATTCATGTTTCTTACGTGCGAAACGGCGATTTATGAGAAATGACGATAAAATTGCTGTTTTAAACTTGCAAAAACATAGAAAAACGCTGTTTTGAACTATTAAAACAGACAAATTCATGTTTCTTTCGTGTGAAACGGCGATTTATGAGAAATGCCGATAAAATTGCTGTTTTAAACTTGCAAAAACATAGAAAAACGCTGTTTTGAACTATTCAAACTGACAAATTCATGTTTCTTTCGTGTGAAACGGCGATTTATGAGAAATGACGATAAAATTGCTGTTTTAAACTTGCAAATCATAGAAAAACGTTGTTTTGAACTATTCAAACTGACAAATTCATGTTTCTTTCGTGCGAAACGGCGATTTATGAGAAATGACGATAAAATTGCTGTTTTAAACTTGCAAAAACATAGAAAAACGCTGTATTCAAACTGACAAATTCATGTTTCTTTCGTGCGAAACACCGATTTATGAGAAATGACGATAAAATTGCTGTTTTAAACTTGCAAAAACATAGAAAAACGCTGTTTTGAACTATTCAAACTGACAAATTCATGTTTCTTTCGTGCGAAACGGCGATTTAAGAGAAATGACGATAAAGTTACTGTTTTAAACTTGCAAAAACATAGAAAAACGCTGTTTTCAACTATTCAAACTGATAAATTCATGTTTCTTTCGTGCGAAACGGCGCTTTATGAGAAATGACGATAAAATTGCTGTTTTAAACTTGCAAAAACATAGAAAAACGCTGTTTTGAACTATTCAAACTGACAAATTCATGTTTCTTTCGTGCGAAACGGCGATTTATGAGAAATGACGATAAAATTGCTGTTTTAAACTTGCAAAAACATAGAATAACGCTGTTTTCAACTATTCAAACTGATAAATTCATGTTTCTTACGCGCGAAACGGCGATTTATGAGAAATGACGATAAAATTGCTGTTTTAAACTTGCAAAAACATAGAAAAACGCTGTTTTGAACTATTAAAACTGACAAATTCATGTTTCTTTCCTGTGAAACGGCGAATTATGAGAAATGACGATAAAATTGCTGTTTTAAACTTGCAAAACCCTAGAAAAACGCTGTTTTGAACTATTCAAACTGACAAATTCATGTTTCTTTCGTGTGAAACGGCGATTTATGAGAAATGACGATTAAATTGCTGTTTAAACTTGCAAAAACATAGAAAAACGCTGTTTAGAACTATTCAAACTGACAAATTCATGTTTCTTTCGTGTGAAACGGCGATTTATGAGAAATGACGATAAAATTGCTGTTTTAAACTTGCAAATCAGAGAAAAACGCTGTTTTGAACTATTCAAACTGACAAATTCATGTTTCTTTCGTGCGAAACGGGGATTTATGAGAAATGACGATAAAATTGCTGTTTTAAACTTGCAAAAACATAGAAAAACGCTGTTTTGAACTATTCAAACTGACAAATTTATGTTTCTTTCGTGCGAAACGGCGATTTAAGAGAAATGACGATAAAATTGCTGTTTTAAACTTGCAAAAACATAGAAAAACGCTGTTTTCAACTATTCAAACTGATAAATTCATTTTTCTTAAGTTCGAAACGGTGGATTTTTGTGAAATCACGATAAAATTGCTGTTTTAAACTTGCAAAAACATTGAAAACGCTGTTTTCAACTATTCAAACTGACAAATTCATGTTTCTTCCGTGTGAAACGGCGATTTATGAGAAATGACGATAAAATTGCTGTTTTAAACTTGCAAAAACATAGAAAAACGCTGTTTTCAGCTATTCAAACTGACAAATTCATGTTTCTTTTGTGCGAAACAGCGATTTATGAGAAATGACGATAAAATTGCTGTTTTAAACTTGCAAAAACATAGAAAAACGCTGTTTTGAACTATTCAAACTGACAAATTCATGTGTCTTTCGTGTGAAACGGAGATTTATGAGAAATGACGATAAAATTGCTGTTTTAAACTTGCAAAAACATAGAAAAACGCTGTTTAGAACTATTCAAACTGACAAATTCATGTTTCTTTCGTGCGAAACGGCGATTTAAGAGAAATGACGATAAAATTGCTGTTTTAAACTTGCAAAAACATAGAAAAACGCTTTTTTCAACTATTCAAACTGATAAATTCATGTTTCTTAAGTTCGAAACGGTGGATTTTTGTGAAATCACGATAAAATTGCTGTTTTAAACTTGCAAAAACATTGAAAACGCTGTTTTCAACTATTCAAACTGACAAATTCATGTTTCTTCCGTGTGAAACGGCGATTTATGAGAAATGACGATAAAATTGCTGTTTTAAACTTGCAAAAACCTAGAAAAACGCTGTTTTGAACTATTCAAACTGACAAATTCATGTTTCTTTCGTGTGAAACGGCGATTTATGAGAAATGACGATAAAATTGCTGTTTTAAACTTGCAAAAACATAGAAAAACGCTGTTTTGAACTATTAAAACAGACAAATTCATGTTTCTTTCGTGTGAAACGGCGATTTATGAGAAATGCCGATAAAATTGCTGTTTTAAACTTGCAAAAACATAGAAAAACGCTGTTTTGAACTATTCAAACTGACAAATTCATGTTTCTTTCGTGTGAAACGGCGATTTATGAGAAATGACGATAAAATTGCTGTTTTAAACTTGCAAATCATAGAAAAACGCTGTTTTGAACTATTCAAACTGACAAATTCATGTTTCTTTCGTGCGAAACGGCGATTTATGAGAAATGACGATAAAATTGCTGTTTTAAACTTGCAAAAACATAGAAAAACGCTGTATTCAAACTGACAAATTCATGTTTCTTTCGTGCGAAACACCGATTTATGAGAAATGACGATAAAATTGCTGTTTTAAACTTGCAAAAACATAGAAAAACGCTGTTTTGAACTATTCAAACTGACAAATTCATGTTTCTTTCGTGCGAAACGGCGATTTAAGAGAAATGACGATAAAGTTACTGTTTTAAACTTGCAAAAACATAGAAAAACGCTGTTTTCAACTATTCAAACTGATAAATTCATGTTTCTTTCGTGCGAAACGGCGCTTTATGAGAAATGACGATAAAATTGCTGTTTTAAACTTGCAAAAACATAGAAAAACGCTGTTTTGAACTATTCAAACTGACAAATTCATGTTTCTTTCGTGCGAAACGGCGATTTATGAGAAATGACGATAAAATTGCTGTTTTAAACTTGCAAAAACATAGAATAACGCTGTTTTCAACTATTCAAACTGATAAATTCATGTTTCTTACGCGCGAAACGGCGATTTATGAGAAATGACGATAAAATTGCTGTTTTAAACTTGCAAAAACATAGAAAAACGCTGTTTTGAACTATTAAAACTGACAAATTCATGTTTCTTTCCTGTGAAACGGCGAATTATGAGAAATGACGATAAAATTGCTGTTTTAAACTTGCAAAAACCTAGAAAAACGCTGTTTTGAACTATTCAAACTGACAAATTCATGTTTCTTTCGTGTGAAACGGCGATTTATGAGAAATGACGATTAAATTGCTGTTTTAAACTTGCAAAAACATAGAAAAACGCTGTTTAGAACTATTCAAACTGACAAATTCATGTTTCTTTCGTGTGAAACGGCGATTTATGAGAAATGACGATAAAATTGCTGTTTTAAACTTGCAAATCATAGAAAAACGCTGTTTTCAGCTATTCAAACTGACAAATTCATGTTTCTTTTATGCGAAACGGCGATTTATGAGAAATGACGATAAAATTGCTGTTTTAAACTTGCAAAAACATAGAAAAACGCTGTTTTGAACTATTCAAACTGACAAATTCATGTTTCTTTCGTGCGAAACGGGGATTTATGAGAAATGACGATAAAATTGCTGTTTTAAACTTGCAAAAACATAGAAAAACGCTGTTTTGAACTATTCAAACTGACAAATTTATGTTTCTTTCGTGCGAAACGGCGATTTAAGAGAAATGACGATAAAATTGCTGTTTTAAACTTGCAAAAACATAGAAAAACGCTGTTTTCAACTATTCAAACTGATAAATTCATTTTTCTTAAGTTCGAAACGGTGGATTTTTGTGAAATCACGATAAAATTGCTGTTTTAAACTTGCAAAAACATTGAAAACGCTGTTTTAAACTATTCAAACTGACAAATTCATGTTTCTTCCGTGTGAAACGGCGATTTATGAGAAATGACGATAAAATTGCTGTTTTAAACTTGCAAAAACATAGAAAAACGCTGTTTTCAGCTATTCAAACTGACAAATTCATGTTTCTTTTGTGCGAAACGGCGATTTATGAGAAATGACGATAAAATTGCTGTTTTAAACTTGCAAAAACATAGAAAAACGCTGTTTTGAACTATTCAAACTGACAAATTCATGTGTCTTTCATGTGAAACGGCGATTTATGAGAAATGACGATAAAATTGCTGTTTTAAACTTGCAAAAACATAGAAAAACGCTGTTTAGAACTATTCAAACTGACAAATTCATGTTTCTTTCGTGCGAAACGGCGATTTAAGATAAATGACGATAAAATTGCTGTTTTAAACTTGCAAAAACATAGAAAAACGCTTTTTTCAACTATTCAAACTGATAATTTCATGTTTCTTAAGTTCGAAACGGTGGATTTTTGTGAAATCACGATAAAATTGCTGTTTTAAACTTGCAAAAAAATAGAAAAACGCTGTTTTCAGCTATTCAAACTGACAAATTCATGTTTCTTTTGTGCGAAACGGCGATTTATGAGAAATGACGATAAAATTGCTGTTTTAAACTTGCAAAAACATAGAAAAACGCTGTTTTGAACTATTAAAACAGACAAATTCATGTTTCTTTCGTGTGAAACGGCGATTTATGAGAAATGCCGATAAAATTGCTGTTTTAAACTTGCAAAAACATAGAAAAACGCTGTTTTGAACTATTCAAACTGACAAATTCATGTTTCTTTCGTGTGAAACGGCGATTTATGAGAAATGACGATAAAATTGCTGTTTTAAACTTGCAAATCATAGAAAAACGCTGTTTTGAACTATTCAAACTGACAAATTCATGTTTCTTTCGTGCGAAACGGCGATTTATGAGAAATGACGATAAAATTGCTGTTTTAAACTTGCAAAAACATAGAAAAACGCTGTATTCAAACTGACAAATTCATGTTTCTTTCGTGCGAAACACCGATTTATGAGAAATGACGATAAAATTGCTGTTTTAAACTTGCAAAAAACATAGAAAAACGCTGTTTTGAACTATTCAAACTGACAAATTCATGTTTCTTTCGTGCGAAACGGCGATTTAAGAGAAATGACGATAAAGTTACTGTTTTAAACTTGCAAAAACATAGAAAAACGCTGTTTTCAACTATTCAAACTGATAAATTCATGTTTCTTTCGTGCGAAACGGCGCTTTATGAGAAATGACGATAAAATTGCTGTTTTAAACTTGCAAAAACATAGAAAAACGCTGTTTTGAACTATTCAAACTGACAAATTCATGTTTCTTTCGTGCGAAACGGCGATTTATGAGAAATGACGATAAAATTGCTGTTTTAAACTTGCAAAAACATAGAATAACGCTGTTTTCAACTATTCAAACTGATAAATTCATGTTTCTTACGCGCGAAACGGCGATTTATGAGAAATGACGATAAAATTGCTGTTTTAAACTTGCAAAAACATAGAAAAACGCTGTTTTGAACTATTAAAACTGACAAATTCATGTTTCTTTCCTGTGAAACGGCGAATTATGAGAAATGACGATAAAATTGCTGTTTTAAACTTGCAAAAACCTAGAAAAACGCTGTTTTGAACTATTCAAACTGACAAATTCATGTTTCTTTCGTGTGAAACGGCGATTTATGAGAAATGACGATTAAATTGCTGTTTTAAACTTGCAAAAACATAGAAAAACGCTGTTTAGAACTATTCAAACTGACAAATTCATGTTTCTTTCGTGTGAAACGGCGATTTATGAGAAATGACGATAAAATTGCTGTTTTAAACTTGCAAATCATAGAAAAACGCTGTTTTCAGCTATTCAAACTGACAAATTCATGTTTCTTTTATGCGAAACGGCGATTTATGAGAAATGACGATAAAATTGCTGTTTTAAACTTGCAAAAACATAGAAAAACGCTGTTTTGAACTATTCAAACTGACAAATTCATGTTTCTTTCGTGCGAAACGGGGATTTATGAGAAATGACGATAAAATTGCTGTTTTAAACTTGCAAAAACATAGAAAAACGCTGTTTTGAACTATTCAAACTGACAAATTTATGTTTCTTTCGTGCGAAACGGCGATTTAAGAGAAATGACGATAAAATTGCTGTTTTAAACTTGCAAAAACATAGAAAAAACGCTGTTTTCAACTATTCAAACTGATAAATTCATTTTTCTTAAGTTCGAAACGGTGGATTTTTGTGAAATCACGATAAAATTGCTGTTTTAAACTTGCAAAAACATTGAAAACGCTGTTTTAAACTATTCAAACTGACAAATCATGTTTCTTCCGTGTGAAACGGCGATTTATGAGAAATGACGATAAAATTGCTGTTTTAAACTTGCAAAAACATAGAAAAACGCTGTTTTCAGCTATTCAAACTGACAAATTCATGTTTCTTTTGTGCGAAACGGCGATTTATGAGAAATGACGATAAAATTGCTGTTTTAAAACTTGCAAAAACATAGAAAAACGCTGTTTTGAACTATTCAAACTGACAAATTCATGTGTCTTTCATGTGAAACGGCGATTTATGAGAAATGACGATAAAATTGCTGTTTTAAACTTGCAAAAACATAGAAAAACGCTGTTTAGAACTATTCAAACTGACAAATTCATGTTTCTTTCGTGCGAAACGGCGATTTAAGATAAATGACGATAAAATTGCTGTTTTAAACTTGCAAAAACATAGAAAAACGCTTTTTTCAACTATTCAAACTGATAATTTCATGTTTCTTAAGTTCGAAACGGTGGATTTTTGTGAAATCACGATAAAATTGCTGTTTTAAACTTGCAAAAAAATAGAAAAACGCTGTTTTCAGCTATTCAAACTGACAAATTCATGTTTCTTTTGTGCGAAACGGCGATTTATGAGAAATGACGATAAAATTGCTGTTTTAAACTTGCAAAAACATAGAAAAACGCTGTTTTGAACTATTCAAACTGACAAATTCATGTGTCTTTCGTGTGAAACGGCGATTTATGAGAAATGACGATAAAATTGCTGTTTTAAACTTGCAAAAACATAGAAAAACGCTGTTTAGAACTATTCAAACTGACAAATTCATGTTTCTTTCGTGTGAAACGGCGATTTATGAGAAATGACGATAAAATTGCTGTTTTAAACTTGCAAAAACATAGAAAAACGCTGTTTAGAACTATTCAAACTGACAAATTCATGTTTCTTTCGTGTGAAACGGCGATTTATGAGAAATGACGATAAAATTGCTGTTTTAAACTTGCAAATCATAGAAAAACGCTGTTTTGAACTATTCAAACTGACAAATTCATGTTTCTTTCGTGCGAAACGGGGATTTATGAGAAATGACGATAAAATTGCTGTTTTAAACTTGCAAAAACATAGAAAAACGCTGTTTGAACTATTCAAACTGACAAATTTATGTTTCTTTCATGCGAAACGGCGATTTAAGAGAAATGACGATAAAATTGCTGTTTTAAACTTGCCAAAACATAGAAAAACGCTGTTTTCAACTATTCAAACTGATAAATTCATTTTTCTTAAGTTCGAAACGGTGGATTTTTGTGAAATCCACGATAAAATTGCTGTTTTAAACTTGCAAAAACATTGAAAACGCTGTTTTCAACTATTCAAACTGACAAATTCATGTTTCTTCCGTGTGAAACTGCGATTTATGAGAAATGACTGCTTTAAACTTGCAAAAACATAGAAAAACGCTGTTTTCAGCTATTCAAACTGACAAATTCATGTTTCTTTTGTGCGAAACGGCGATTTATGAGAAATGACGATAAAATTGCTGTTTTAAACTTGCAAAAACATAGAAAAACGCTGTTTTGAACTATTCAAACTGACAAATTCATGTGTCTTTCGTGTGAAACGGCGATTTATGAGAAATGACGATAAAATTGCTGTTTTAAACTTGCAAAAACATAGAAAAACGCTGTTTAGAACTATTCAAACTGACAAATTCATGTTTCTTTCGTGCGAAACGGCGATTTAAGAGAAATGACGATAAAATTGCTGTTTTAAACTTGCAAAAACATAGAAAAACGCTTTTTTCAACTATTCAAACTGATAAATTCATGTTTCTTAAGTTCGAAACGGTGGATTTTTGTGAAATCACGATAAAATTGCTGTTTTGAACTTGCAAAAATATTGAAAACGCTGTTTTCAACTATTCAAACTGACAAATTCATGTTTCTTCCGTGTGAAACGGCGATTTATGAGAAATTACGATAAAATTGCAGTTTTAAACTTGCAAAAGCATAGAAAAACGCTGTTTTCAACTATTCAAACTGACAAATTCATGTTTCTTTTGTGCGAAACGGCGATTTATGAGAAATGACGATAAAATTGCTGTTTTAAACTTGCAAAAACATAGAAAAACGCTGTTTTGAACTATTCAAACTGACAAATTCATGTTTCTTACGTGCGAAACGGCGATTTATGAGAAATGACGATAAAATTGCTGTTTTTAACTTGCAAAAACATAGAAAAACGCTGTTTTGAACTATTCAAACTGACAAATTCATGTTTCTTACGTGCGAAACGGCGATTTATGAGAAATTACGATAAAATTGCTGTTTTTAACTTGCAAAAACATAGAAAAACGCTGTTTTCAACTATTCAAACTGATAAATTCATGTTTCTTAAGTTCGAAACGGTGGACTTTGTGAAATCACGATAATATTGTTGTTTAAAACTCGCAAAAACATAGAAAAACGCTGTTTTCAACTATTTAAACTGACAAATTCATGTTTCTTCCGTGCGAAATGGCGATTTATGGGAAACGACGGATAAAATTGCTGTTTTAAACTCGCAAAAACATAGGAAAACGCTGTTTTCAACTATTTAAACTTACAAATTCATGTTTCTTCCGTGCGAAATGGCGATTTATGGAAACGACGATAAAATTGCTGTTTTAAACTTGCAAATCATAGAAAAACGCTGTTTTGAACTATTCAAACTGACAAATTCATGTTTCTTTCGTGTGAAACGGCGATTTATGAGAAATGACGATAAAATTGCGGTTTTAAACTTGCAAATCATAGAAAAAACGCTGTTTTGAACTATTCAAACTGACAAATTCATGTTTCTTTCGTGCGAAACGGGGATTTATGAGAAATGACGATAAAATTGCTGTTTTAAACTTGCAAAAACATAGAAAAACGCTGTTTTGAACTATTCAAACTGACAAATTTATGTTTCTTTCATGCGAAACCGGCGATTTAAGAGAAATGACGATAAAATTGCTGTTTTAAACTTGCAAAAACATAGAAAAACGCTGTTTTCAACTATTCAAACTGATAAATTCATTTTTCTTAAGTTCGAAACGGTGGATTTTTGTGAAATCACGATAAAATTGCTGTTTTAAACTTGCAAAAACATTGAAAACGCTGTTTTCAACTATTCAAACTGACAAATTCCATGTTTCTTCCGTGTGAAACGGCGATTTATGAGAAATGACTGCTTAAACTTGCAAAACATAGAAAAACGCTGTTTTCAGCTATTCGAACTGACAAATTCATGTTTCTTTTGTGCGAAACGGCGATTTATGAGAAATGACGATAAAATTGCTGTTTTAAACTTGCAAAAACATAGAAAAAACGCTGTTTTGAAATATTCAAACTGACAAATTCATGTGTCTTTCGTGTGAAACGGCGATTTATGAGAAATGACGATAAAATTGCTGTTTTAAACTTGCAAAAACATAGAAAAAAACGCTGTTTAGAACTATTCAAACTGACAAATTCATGTTTCTTTCGTGCGAAACGGCGATTTAAGAGAAATGACGATAAAATTGCTGTTTTAAACTTGCAAAAACATAGAAAAACGCTTTTTTCACTATTCAAACTGATAAATTCATGTTTCTTAAGTTCGAAACGGTGGATTTTTGTGAAATCACGATAAAATTGCTGTTTTGAACTTGCAAAAATATTGAAAACGCTGTTTTCAACTATTCAAACTGACAAATTCATGTTTCTTCCGTGTGAAACGGCGATTTATGAGAAATTACGATAAAATTGCAGTTTTAAACTTGCAAAAGCATAGAAAAACGCTGTTTTCAACTATTCAAACTGACAAATTCATGTTTCTTTTGTGCGAAACGGCGATTTATGAGAAATGACGATAAAATTGCTGTTTTAAACTTGCAAAAACATAGAAAAACGCTGTTTTGAACTATTCAAACTGACAAATTCAAGTGTCTCTCGTGTGAAACGGCGATTTATGAGAAATGACGATAAAATTGCTGTTTCAAACTTGCAAAAACATAGAAAAACCGCTGTTTTGAACTATTCAAACTGACAAATTCATGTTTCTTTCGTGCGAAACGGCGATTTATGAGAAATGACGATAAAATTGCTGTTTTTAACTTGCAAAAACATAGAAAAACGCTGTTTTCAACTATTCAAACTGATAAATTCATGTTTCTTAAGTTTGAAACGGTGGACTTTTGTGAAATCACGATAATATTGTTGTTTAAAACTCGCAAAAACATAGAAAAACGCTGTTTTCAACTATTTAAACTGACAAATTCATGTTTCTTCCGTGCGAAATGGCGATTTATGGGAAACGACGATAAAATTGCTGTTTTAAACTCGCAAAAACATAGAAAAACGCTGTTTTCAACTATTTAAACTTACAAATTCATGTTTCTTCCGTGCGAAATGGCGATTTATGGGAAACGTCGATAAAATTGCTGTTTTAAACTTGCAAAAACTTAGAAAAACGCTATTTTTAACAACTCAAACTTATAAATTCATGTTTCTTTCGTGCGAAACGGCGATTTATGAGAAATGACGATAAAATTGCTGTTTTAAACTTGCAAAAACATTCAAAACGCTGTTTTCAACTATTCAAACTGACAAATTCATGTTTCTTCCGTGTGAAACGGCGATTTATGAGAAATGACGATAAAATTGCAGTTTTAAACTTGCAAAAACATAGAAAAACGCTGTTTTCAACTATTCAAACTGACAAATTCATGTTTCTTTTGTGCGAAACGGCGATTTATGAGAAATGACGATAAAATTGCTGTTTTAAACTTGCAAAAACATAGAAAAACGCTGTTTTGAACTATTCAAACTGACAAATTCAAGTGTATTTCGTGTGAAACGGCGATTTATGAGAAATGACGATAAAATTGCTGTTTCAAACTTGCAAAAACATAGAAAAACGCTGTTTTGAACTATTCAAACTGACAAATTCATGTTTCTTTCGTGCGAAACGGCGATTTATGAGAAATGACGATAAAATTGCTGTTTTTAACTTGCAAAAACATAGAAAAACGCTGTTTTCAACTATTCAAACTGATAAATTCATGTTTCTTAAGTTCGAAACGGTGGACTTTTGTGAAATCACGATAATATTGTTGTTTAAAACTCGCAAAAACATAGAAAAACGCTGTTTTCAACTATTTAAACTGACAAATTCATGTTTCTTCCGTGCGAAATGGCGATTTATGGGAAACGACGATAAAATTGCTGTTTTAAACTCGCAAAACATAGAAAAACGCTGTTTTCAACTATTTAAACTTACAAATTCATGTTTCTTCCGTGCGAAATGGCGATTTATGGGAAACGACGATAAAATTGCTGTTTTAAACTTGCAAAAACTTAGAAAACGCTATTTTTAACAACTCAAACTTATAAATTCATGTTTCTTTCGTGCGAAACGGCGATTTATGAGAAATGACGATAAAATTGCTGTTTTAAACTTGCAAAAACATAGAAAAACGCTGTTTTCAACTATTCAAACTAATAAATTCATGTTTCTTCCGTGCGAAACTGCGATTTATGAGAAATGACGATAAAATTGCTGTTTTAAACTTGCAAAAACATAGAAAAACGCTGTTTTCAACTATTCAAACAGATAAATTCATGTTTTTTTAGTTCGAAACGGTGGATTTTTGTGAAATCACGATGAAACAGCTGTTTTAAACTAGCAAAACCAAGAAAACGCTGTTTTCAACAATCTAAACTGACGTATTTAAAATGCTGTTTTAAACTTGCAAAAACATAGAAAACGCTGTTTTGAACTATCCAAACTGACAAATTCTGTTTTGTGGTTTGGGGTTCGAGGTTTGATGTTTGGGGTTGAGGTTTGGGGTTTGAGGTTTGGGATTCGCGGTTTGAGGTTTGGGGTTGGGGTTCGGTGTTTGAGGTTTGGGGTTCGCGGTTTGAGGTTTGGGGTTGGGGTTCGGTGTTTGAGGTTTAGGGTTTGGGGTTCGAGGTTTGAGGTTTGGGGTTCGAGGTTTGAGGTTTGGGGTTGAGGTTTGGGGTTTGAGGTTTGGGGTTGGGGGTTTGAGTTTTGGGGTTTGGTGTTGAGGTTTGGGGATGAGGTTTAGGATTGAGATTTAGGGTTGAGGTTTGGGGTTGAGGTTTGGGGTTGAGGTTTGGGGTTGAGGTTTGGGGTTGAGGTTTGGGGTTGAGGTTTGGGGGTTTAAGGTTAGGGATTTGGGGTTCGAAGTTTGAGGTTTGGGGTTTGAGGTTTGGGGTTGGGGGTTAAAGTTTTGGGGTTTGGGGTTGAGGTTTGGGGTTGAGGTTTGGGGTTTTAGGTTACGGATTTGGGGTTCGAAGTTTGAGGTTTGGGGTTCGGGGATTGAGGTTTGGGGTTAAGGGTTGGGGTTTGAATATGGGGATTGGGGTTCGGGGTTTTAGGTTTGGTGTTTGTGGTGTTTGGATTGGGTGAAATGTTTCTTTCGTACGAAACGGCGAATTATGAGATTCAAATTGCTGTTTAAACTTGTAAAAACATAACCGCTGTTTTCAACTAATCAAACTGATGAATATATTTTGTTGGAAACTGCGGATTTTTGTGAAATCACGATAAAACGCTGTTTTCAACTATTCAAACAGATAAATTCATGTTTCTTTCCTTCGAAACGGTGGATTTTTGTGAAATCACGATAAAACTGCTGTTTTAAACTAGCAAAATACGCTGTTTTCAACAATCTAAACTGACGTAATTAAAATGCTGTTTTAAACTTGCAAAAACTTAGAAAAACGCCATAGAAAACGCAGTTTTGAACTATCCAAACTGACAAATTCATGTTTCTTTCGTGCGAAACGGCGATTTATGAGAAATGACGATAAAATTGCTGTTTTAAACTTGCAAAAACTTAGAAAAACGCTGTTTTGAACTATTCAAACTGACAAATTCATGTTTCTTTTGTGCGAAACGGCTATTTATGAGAAATGACGATAAAATTGCTGTTTGAAACTTGCAAAAACATAGAAAAACGCTTTTTTCAACTATTCAAACTGATAAATTCATATTTCTTTCGTGCGAAACGGCGATTTATGAGAAATGACGATAAAATTGCTGTTTTAAACTTGCAAAAACATAGAAAAACGCTGTTTTCAACTATTCAAACTGATAAATTTATGTTGCTTTCTTGCGAAACGGCGCTTTATGAGAAATGACGATAAAATTGCTGTTTTAAACTTGCAAAAACATAGAAAAACGCTGTTTTGAACTATTCAAACTAACAAATTCATGTTTCTTTCGTGTGAAACGGCGATTTATGAGAAATGACGATAAAATTGCTGTTTTAAACTTGCAAAAACATAGAAAAACGCTGTTTTGAACTATTCAAACTGACAAATTCATGTTTCTTTCGTGCGAAACGGCGATTTATGAGAAATGACGATAAAATTGCTGTTTTTAACTTGCAAAAACATAGAAAAACGCTGTTTTGAACTATCCAAACTGACAAATTCTGTTTTGTGGTTTGGGGTTCGAGGTTTGATTTTTGGGGTTGAGGTTTGGGGTTTGAGGTTTGGGGTTCGCGGTTTGAGGTTTGGGGTAGGGGTTCGGTGTTTGAGGTTTGGGATTCGCGGTTTGAGGTTTGGGGTTGGGGTTCGGTGTTTGAGGTTTGGGGTTTGTGGTTCGAGGTTTGAGGTTTGGGGTTCAAAGTTTATGGTTTGGGGTTGAGGTTTGGGGTTTAAGGTTTGGGGTTTGGAGTTCGAGGTTTGGGGTTGAGGTTTGAGGTTGAGGTTTAGGGTTGAGGTTTGGGGTTGAGGTTTGGGGTTGAGGTTTGGGGTTGAGGTTTGGGGTTGAGGTTTGGGGTTGAGGTTTGGGGTTGAAATTTAGGGTTGAGGTTTGGAGTTGAGGTTTGGGGTTTGAGGTTAGGGATTTGGGGTTCGAAGTTTGAGGTTTGGGGTTCGAGGATTGAGGTTTGGGGTTGAGGGTTGGGGTTTGAATTTGGGGATTGGGGTTCGGGGTTTTAGGTTTGGTGTTTGTGGTGTTTGGATTGGGTGAAATGTTTCTTTCGTGCGAAACGGCGAATTTTGAGATTCAAATTACTGTTTTAAACTTGTAAAAACATAAAAAACGCTGTTTTCAACTAATCAAACTGATGAATTTATTTTGTTGGAAACTGCGGATTTTTGTGAAATCACGATAAAACGCTGTTTTCAACTATTCAAACAGATAAATTCATGTTTCTTTCCTTCGAAACGGTGGATTTTTGTGAAATCACGATAAAACTGCTGTTTTAAACTAGCAAAATACGCTGTTTTCAACAATCTAAACTGACGTATTTAAAATGCTGTTTTAAACTTGCAAAAACATAGAAAACGCAGTTTTGAACTATCCAAACTGACAAATTCATGTTTCTTTTGAGCGAAACGGCGATTTATGAGAAATGACGATAAAATTGCTGTTTTAAACTTGCAAAAACTTAGAAAAACGCTGTTTTGAACTATTCAAACTGACAAATTCATGTTTCTTTCGTGCGAAACGGCGATTTATGAGAAATGACGATAAAATTGCTGTTTGAAACTTGCAAAAACATAGATAAACGCTTTTTTCAACTATTCAAACTGATAAATTCATGTTTCTTTCGTGCGAAACGGCGATTTATGAGAAATGACGATAAAATTGCTGTTTTAAACTTGCAAAAACATAGAAAAACGCTGTTTTCAACTATTCAAACTGATAAATTCATGATTCTTTCGTGCGAAACGGCGCTTTATGAGAAATGACGATAAAATTGCTGTTTTAAACTTGCAAAAACATAGAAAAACGCTGTTTTGAACTATTAAAACTGACAAATTCATGTTTCTTTCGTGTGAAACGGCGATTTATAAGAAATGACGATAAAATTGCTGTTTTAAACTTGCAAAAACATAGAAAAACGCTGTTTTGAACTATTCAAACTGACAAATTCATGTTTCTTTCGTGCGAAACAGCGATTTATAAGAAATGACGATAAAATTGCTGTTTTTAACTTGCAAAAACATAGAAAAACGCTGTTTTCAACTATTCAAACTGATAAATTCATGTTTCTTAAGTTCGAATCGGTGGATTTTTGTGAAATCACGATAAAATTGCAGTTTTAAACTTGCAAAAACATAGAAAAACGCTGTTTTGAACTATTCAAACTGACAAATTCATGTTTCTTTCGTGTGAAACGGCGATTTATGAGAAATGACGATAAAATTGCTGTTTTAAACTTGCAAAAACATTGAAAAACGCTGTTTTCAACTATTCAAACTTACAAATTCATATTTCTTCTGTGCGAAACGGCGATTTATGAGAAATGACGATAAAATTGCTGTTTTAAACTTGCAAAAACATAGAAAAACGCTGTTTTGAACTATTCAAACTGACAATTTCATGTTTCTTTCGTGCGAAACGGCGATTTATGAGAAATGACGATAAAATTGCTGTTTTAAACTTGCAAAAACATAGAAAAACGCTGTTTTGAACTATTCAAACTGACAAATTCATGTTGCTTTCGTGCGAAACGGCGACTTATGAGAAATGACGATAAAATTGCTGTTTTAAACTTGCAAAAACATAGAAAAACGCTGTTTTGAACTATTCAAACTGACAAATTCATGTTCCTTTCGTGTGAAACGGCGATTTATGAGAAATGACGATCAAATTGCTGTTTTAAACTTGCAAAAACATAGAAAAACCATGTTTTGAACTATTCAAACTGAGAAATTCATGTTTCTTTCGTGCGAAACGGCGATTTATGAGAAATGACGATAAAATTGCTGTTTTAAACTTGCAAAAACATAGAAAAACTCTGTTTTCAACTATTCAAACTGATAAATTCATGTTTCTTACGTTCGAAACGGTGGATTTTTGTGAAATCACGATAAAATTGCTGTTTTAAACTTGCAAAATCATAGAATAACGCTGTTTTCAACTATTCAAACTGACAAATTCATGTTTCTTCCGTGTGAAACGGCGATTTATGAGAAAAGACGATAAAATTGCTGTTTTAAACTTGCAAAAACATAGAAAAACGCTGTTTTGAACAATTCAAACTGACAAATTCATGTTTCTTTCGTGCGAAACGGCGATTTATGAGAAATGACGATAAAATTGCTGTTTTAAACTTGCAAAAACATAGAAAAACGCTGTTTTGAACTATTCAAACTGACAAATTCATGTTTCTTTCGTGCGAAACGGCGATTTATGAGAAATGACGATAAAATTGCTGTTTTAAACTTGCAAAAACATAAAAAAACGCTGTTTTCAACTATTCAAACTGATAAATTCATGTTTCTTTCGTGCGAAACGGCGATTTATGAAATATTATGAAAATTATGAAAAATTGCTGTTTTAAACTTGCAAACACAAAGAAAAACGCTGTTTTCAACTATTCAAACTGACAAATTCATGTTTCTTTCGTGCGAAACGGCGATTTATGAGAAATGACGATAAAATTGCTGTTTTAAACTTGCAAACACAAAGAAAAACGCTGTTTTCAACTATTCAAACTGATAAATTCATGTTCCTTACGTGCGAAATGGCGATTTATGAGAAATGACGATAAAATTGCTGTTTTAAACTTGCAAAAACATAGAAAAACACTGTTTTGAACTATTAAAACTGACAAATTCATGTTTCTTTCGTGTGAAACGGCGATTTATGAGAAATGACGATAAAATTGCTGTTTTAAACTTGCAAAAACATAGAAAAACGCTGTTTTGAACTATTCAAACTGACAAATGCATGTTTCTTTCGTGTGAAACGGCGATTTATGAGAAATGACGATAAAATTGCTGTTTTAAACTTGCAAAAACATAGAAAAACGCTGTTTTCAACTATTCAAACTGATAAATTCATGTTTCTTTCGTGCGAAACGGCGATTTATGAAATGATATGAAAATTATGAAAAATTGCTGTTTTAAACTTGCAAAAACATAGGAAAACGCTGTTTTCAACTATTCAAACTGATAAATTCATGTTTCTTTCGTGCGAAACGGCGATTTATGAGAAATGACGATAAAATTGCTGTTTTAAACTTGCAAAAACATAGAAAAACGCTGTTTTGAACTATTTAAACTGACAAATTCATGTTGCTTTCGTGCGAAACGACGACTTATGAGAAATGACGATAAAATTGCTGTTTTGAACTTGCAAAAACATAGAAAAACGCTGTTTTGAACTATTCAAACTGACAAATTCATGTTCCTTTCGTGTGAAACGGCGATTTATGAGAAATGACGATCAAATTGCTGTTTTAAACTTGCAAAAACATAGAAAAACGCTGTTTTGAACTATTCAAACTGACAATTTCATGTTTCTTTCGTGCGAAACGGCGATTTATGAGAAATGACGATAAAATTGCTGTTTTAAACTTGCAAAAACATAGAAAAACGCTGTTTTGAACTATTCAAACTGACAAATTCATGTTGCTTTCGTGCGAAATGGCGACTTATGAGAAATGACGATAAAATTGCTGTTTTAAACTTGCAAAAACATAGAAAAACGCTGTTTTGAACTATTCAAACTGACAAATTCATGTTCCTTTCGTGTGAAACGGCGATTTATGAAAAATGACGATCAAATTGCTGTTTTAAACTTGCAAAAACATAGAAAAACGATGTTTTGAACTATTCAAACTGACAAATTCATGTTTCTTTCGTGCGAAACGGCGATTTATGAGAAATGACGATAAAATTGCTGTTTGAAACTTGCAAAAACATAGATAAACGCTTTTTTCAACTATTCAAACTGATAAATTCATGTTTCTTTCGTGCGAAACGGCGATTTATGAGAAATGACGATAAAATTGCTGTTTTAAACTTGCAAAAACATAGAAAAACGCTGTTTTCAACTATTAAAACTGATAAATTCATGATTCTTTCGTGCGAAACGGCGCTTTATGAGAAATGACGCTAAAATTGCTGTTTTAAACTTGCAAAAACATAGAAAAACGCTGTTTTGAACTTTTAAAACTGACAAATTCATGTTTCTTTCGTGTGAAACGGCGATTTATAAGAAATGACGATAAAATTGCTGTTTTAAACTTGCAAAAACATAGAAAAACGCTGTTTTGAACTATTCAAACTGACAAATTCATGTTTTTTTCGTGCGAAACAGCGATTTATAAGAAATGACGATAAAATTGCTGTTTTTAACTTGCAAAAACATAGAAAAACGCTGTTTTCAACTATTCAAACTGATAAATTCATGTTTCTTAAGTTCGAATCGGTGGATTTTTGTGAAATCACGATAAAATTGCTGTTTTAAACTTGCAAAAACATAGAAAAACGCTGTTTTGAACTATTCAAACTGACAAATTCATGTTTCTTTCGTGTGAAACGGCGATTTATGAGAAATGACGATAAAATTGCTGTTTTAAACTTGCAAAAACATTTAAAAACGCTGTTTTCAACTATTCAAACTTACAAATTCATATTTCTTCTGTGCGAAACGGCGATTTATGAGAAATGACGATAAAATTGCTGTTTTAAACTTGCAAAAACATAGAAAAACGCTGTTTTGAACTATTCAAACTGACAATTTCATGTTTCTTTCGTGCGAAACGGCGATTTATGAGAAATGACGATAAAATTGCTGTTTTAAACTTGCAAAAACATAGAAAAACGCTGTTTTGAACTATTCAAACTGACAAATTCATGTTGCTTTCGTGCGAAACGGCGACTTATGAGAAATGACGATAAAATTGCTGTTTTAAACATGCAAAAACATAGAAAAACGCTGTTTTGAACTATTCAAACTGACAAATTCATGTTCCTTTCGTGTGAAACGGTGATTTATGAGAAATGACGATCAAATTGCTGTTTTAAACTTGCAAAAACATAGAAAAACCATGTTTTGAACTATTCAAACTGACAAATTCATGTTTCTTTCGTGCGAAACGGCGATTTATGAGAAATGACGATAAAATTGCTATTTTAAACTTGCAAAAACATAGAAAAACTCTGTTTTCAACTATTCAAACTGATAAATTCATGTTTCTTACGTTCGAAACGGTGGATTTTTGTGAAATCACGATAAAATTGCTGTTTTAAACTTGCAAAATCATAGAATAACGCTGTTTTTAACTATTCAAACTGACAAATTCATGTTTCTTACGTGTGAAACGGCGATTTATGAGAAAAGACGATAAAATTGCTGTTTTAAACTTGCAAAAACATAGAAAAACGCTGTTTTGAACAATTCAAACTGACAAATTCATGTTTCTTTCGTGCGAAACGGCGATTTATGAGAAATGACGATAAAATTGCTGTTTTAAACTTGCAAAAACATATAAAAACGCTGTTTTGAACTATTCAAACTGACAAATTCATGTTTCTTTCGTGCGAAACGGCGATTTATGAGAAATGACGATAAAATTGCTGTTTTAAACTTGCAAAAACATAAAAAAACGCTGTTTTCAACTATTCAATCTGATAAATTCATGTTTCTTTCGTGCGAAACGGCGATTTATGAAATATTATGAAAATTATGAAAAATTGCTGTTTTAAACTTGCAAACACAAAGAAAAACGCTGTTTTCAACTATTCAAACTGACAAATTCATGTTTCTTTCGTGCGAAACGGCGATTTATGAGAAATGACGATAAAATTGCTGTTTTAAACTTGCAAACACAAAGAAAAACGCTGTTTTCAACTATTCAAACTGATAAATTCATGTTCCTTACGTGCGAAATGGCGATTTATGAGAAATGCCGATAAAATTGCTGTTTTAAACTTGCAAAAACATAGAAAAACACTGTTTTGAACTATTAAAACTGACAAATTCATGTTTCTTTCGTGTGAAACGGCGATTTATGAGAAATGACGATAAAATTGCTGTTTTAAACTTGCAAAAACATAGAAAAACGCTGTTTTGAACTATTCAAACTGACAAATGCATGTTTCTTTCGTGCGAAACGGCGCTTTATGAGAAATGACGATAAAATTGCTGTTTTAAACTTGCAAAAACATAGAAAAACGCTGTTTTGAACTATTAAAACTGACAAATTCATGTTTCTTTCGTGTGAAACGGCGATTTATAAGAAATGACGATAAAATTGCTGTTTTAAACTTGCAAAAACATAGAAAAACGCTGTTTTGAACTATTCAAACTGACAAATTCATGTTTCTTTCGTGCGAAACAGCGATTTATAAGAAATGACGATAAAATTGCTGTTTTTAACTTGCAAAAACATAGAAAAACGCTGTTTTCAACTATTCAAACTGATAAATTCATGTTTCTTAAGTTCGAATCGGTGGATTTTTGTGAAATCACGATAAAATTGCAGTTTTAAACTTGCAAAAACATAGAAAAACGCTGTTTTGAACTATTCAAACTGACAAATTCATGTTTCTTTCGTGTGAAACGGCGATTTATGAGAAATGACGATAAAATTGCTGTTTTAAACTTGCAAAAACATTGAAAAACGCTGTTTTCAACTATTCAAACTTACAAATTCATATTTCTTCTGTGCGAAACGGCGATTTATGAGAAATGACGATAAAATTGCTGTTTTAAACTTGCAAAAACATAGAAAAACGCTGTTTTGAACTATTCAAACTGACAATTTCATGTTTCTTTCGTGCGAAACGGCGATTTATGAGAAATGACGATAAAATTGCTGTTTTAAACTTGCAAAAACATAGAAAAACGCTGTTTTGAACTATTCAAACTGACAAATTCATGTTGCTTTCGTGCGAAACGGCGACTTATGAGAAATGACGATAAAATTGCTGTTTTAAACTTGCAAAAACATAGAAAAACGCTGTTTTGAACTATTCAAACTGACAAATTCATGTTCCTTTCGTGTGAAACGGCGATTTATGAGAAATGACGATCAAATTGCTGTTTTAAACTTGCAAAAACATAGAAAAACCATGTTTTGAACTATTCAAACTGAGAAATTCATGTTTCTTTCGTGCGAAACGGCGATTTATGAGAAATGACGATAAAATTGCTGTTTTAAACTTGCAAAAACATAGAAAAACTCTGTTTTCAACTATTCAAACTGATAAATTCATGTTTCTTACGTTCGAAACGGTGGATTTTTGTGAAATCACGATAAAATTGCTGTTTTAAACTTGCAAAATCATAGAATAACGCTGTTTTCAACTATTCAAACTGACAAATTCATGTTTCTTCCGTGTGAAACGGCGATTTATGAGAAAAGACGATAAAATTGCTGTTTTAAACTTGCAAAAACATAGAAAAACGCTGTTTTGAACAATTCAAACTGACAAATTCATGTTTCTTTCGTGCGAAACGGCGATTTATGAGAAATGACGATAAAATTGCTGTTTTAAACTTGCAAAAACATAGAAAAACGCTGTTTTGAACTATTCAAACTGACAAATTCATGTTTCTTTCGTGCGAAACGGCGATTTATGAGAAATGACGATAAAATTGCTGTTTTAAACTTGCAAAAACATAAAAAAACGCTGTTTTCAACTATTCAAACTGATAAATTCATGTTTCTTTCGTGCGAAACGGCGATTTATGAAATATTATGAAAATTATGAAAAATTGCTGTTTTAAACTTGCAAACACAAAGAAAAACGCTGTTTTCAACTATTCAAACTGACAAATTCATGTTTCTTTCGTGCGAAACGGCGATTTATGAGAAATGACGATAAAATTGCTGTTTTAAACTTGCAAACACAAAGAAAAACGCTGTTTTCAACTATTCAAACTGATAAATTCATGTTCCTTACGTGCGAAATGGCGATTTATGAGAAATGACGATAAAATTGCTGTTTTAAACTTGCAAAAACATAGAAAAACACTGTTTTGAACTATTAAAACTGACAAATTCATGTTTCTTTCGTGTGAAACGGCGATTTATGAGAAATGACGATAAAATTGCTGTTTTAAACTTGCAAAAACATAGAAAAACGCTGTTTTGAACTATTCAAACTGACAAATGCATGTTTCTTTCGTGTGAAACGGCGATTTATGAGAAATGACGATAAAATTGCTGTTTTAAACTTGCAAAAACATAGAAAAACGCTGTTTTCAACTATTCAAACTGATAAATTCATGTTTCTTTCGTGCGAAACGGCGATTTATGAAATGATATGAAAATTATGAAAAATTGCTGTTTTAAACTTGCAAAAACATAGGAAAACGCTGTTTTCAACTATTCAAACTGATAAATTCATGTTTCTTTCGTGCGAAACGGCGATTTATGAGAAATGACGATAAAATTGCTGTTTTAAACTTGCAAAAACATAGAAAAACGCTGTTTTGAACTATTTAAACTGACAAATTCATGTTGCTTTCGTGCGAAACGACGACTTATGAGAAATGACGATAAAATTGCTGTTTTGAACTTGCAAAAACATAGAAAAACGCTGTTTTGAACTATTCAAACTGACAAATTCATGTTCCTTTCGTGTGAAACGGCGATTTATGAGAAATGACGATCAAATTGCTGTTTTAAACTTGCAAAAACATAGAAAAACGCTGTTTTGAACTATTCAAACTGACAATTTCATGTTTCTTTCGTGCGAAACGGCGATTTATGAGAAATGACGATAAAATTGCTGTTTTAAACTTGCAAAAACATAGAAAAACGCTGTTTTGAACTATTCAAACTGACAAATTCATGTTGCTTTCGTGCGAAATGGCGACTTATGAGAAATGACGATAAAATTGCTGTTTTAAACTTGCAAAAACATAGAAAAACGCTGTTTTGAACTATTCAAACTGACAAATTCATGTTCCTTTCGTGTGAAACGGCGATTTATGAAAAATGACGATCAAATTGCTGTTTTAAACTTGCAAAAACATAGAAAAACGATGTTTTGAACTATTCAAACTGACAAATTCATGTTTCTTTCGTGCGAAACGGCGATTTATGAGAAATGACGATAAAATTGCTGTTTGAAACTTGCAAAAACATAGATAAACGCTTTTTTCAACTATTCAAACTGATAAATTCATGTTTCTTTCGTGCGAAACGGCGATTTATGAGAAATGACGATAAAATTGCTGTTTTAAACTTGCAAAAACATAGAAAAACGCTGTTTTCAACTATTCAAACTGATAAATTCATGATTCTTTCGTGCGAAACGGCGCTTTATGAGAAATGACGATAAAATTGCTGTTTTAAACTTGCAAAAACATAGAAAAACGCTGTTTTGAACTTTTAAAACTGACAAATTCATGTTTCTTTCGTGTGAAACGGCGATTTATAAGAAATGACGATAAAATTGCTGTTTTAAACTTGCAAAAACATAGAAAAACGCTGTTTTGAACTATTCAAACTGACAAATTCATGTTTTTTTCGTGCGAAACAGCGATTTATAAGAAATGACGATAAAATTGCTGTTTTTAACTTGCAAAAACATAGAAAAACGCTGTTTTCAACTATTCAAACTGATAAATTCATGTTTCTTAAGTTCGAATCGGTGGATTTTTGTGAAATCACGATAAAATTGCTGTTTTAAACTTGCAAAAACATAGAAAAACGCTGTTTTGAACTATTCAAACTGACAAATTCATGTTTCTTTCGTGTGAAACGGCGATTTATGAGAAATGACGATAAAATTGCTGTTTTAAACTTGCAAAAACATTTAAAAACGCTGTTTTCAACTATTCAAACTTACAAATTCATATTTCTTCTGTGCGAAACGGCGATTTATGAGAAATGACGATAAAATTGCTGTTTTAAACTTGCAAAAACATAGAAAAACGCTGTTTTGAACTATTCAAACTGACAATTTCATGTTTCTTTCGTGCGAAACGGCGATTTATGAGAAATGACGATAAAATTGCTGTTTTAAACTTGCAAAAACATAGAAAAACGCTGTTTTGAACTATTCAAACTGACAAATTCATGTTGCTTTCGTGCGAAACGGCGACTTATGAGAAATGACGATAAATTTGCTGTTTTAAACATGCAAAAACATAGAAAAACGCTGTTTTGAACTATTCAAACTGACAAATTCATGTTCCTTTCGTGTGAAACGGTGATTTATGAGAAATGACGATCAAATTGCTGTTTTAAACTTGCAAAAACATAGAAAAACCATGTTTTGAACTATTCAAACTGACAAATTCATGTTTCTTTCGTGCGAAACGGCGATTTATGAGAAATGACGATAAAATTGCTATTTTAAACTTGCAAAAACATAGAAAAACTCTGTTTTCAACTATTCAAACTGATAAATTCATGTTTCTTACGTTCGAAACGGTGGATTTTTGTGAAATCACGATAAAATTGCTGTTTTAAACTTGCAAAATCATAGAATAACGCTGTTTTTAACTATTCAAACTGACAAATTCATGCTTCTTACGTGTGAAACGGCGATTTATGAGAAAAGACGATAAAATTGCTGTTTTAAACTTGCAAAAACATAGAAAAACGCTGTTTTGAACAATTCAAACTGACAAATTCATGTTTCTTTCGTGCGAAACGGCGATTTATGAGAAATGACGATAAAATTGCTGTTTTACACTTGCAAAAACATAGAAAAACGCTGTTTTGAACTATTCAAACTGACAAATTCATGTTTCTTTCGTGCGAAACGGCGATTTATGAGAAATGACGATAAAATTGCTGTTTTAAACTTGCAAAAACATAAAAAAACGCTGTTTTCAACTATTCAATCTGATAAATTCATGTTTCTTTCGTGCGAAACGGCGATTTATGAAATATTATGAAAATTATGAAAAATTGCTGTTTTAAACTTGCAAACACAAAGAAAAACGCTGTTTTCAACTATTCAAACTGACAAATTCATGTTTCTTTCGTGCGAAACGGCGATTTATGAGAAATGACGATAAAATTGCTGTTTTAAACTTGCAAACACAAAGAAAAACGCTGTTTTCAACTATTCAAACTGATAAATTCATGTTCCTTACGTGCGAAATGGCGATTTATGAGAAATGCCGATAAAATTGCTGTTTTAAACTTGCAAAAACATAGAAAAACACTGTTTTGAACTATTAAAACTGACAAATTCATGTTTCTTTCGTGTGAAACGGCGATTTATGAGAAATGACGATAAAATTGCTGTTTTAAACTTGCAAAAACATAGAAAAACGCTGTTTTGAACTATTCAAACTGACAAATGCATGTTTTTTTCGTGTGAAACGGCGATTTATGAGAAATGACGATAAAATTGCTGTTTTAAACTTGCAAAAACATAGAAAAACGCTGTTTTCAACTATTCAAACTGATAAATTCATGTTTCTTTCGTGCGAAACGGCGATTTATGAAATGATATGAAAATTATGAAAAATTGCTGTTTTAAACTTGCAAAAACATAGGAAAACGCTGTTTTCAACTATTCAAACTGATAAATTCATGTTTCTTTCGTGCGAAACGGCGATTTATGAGAAATGACGATAAAATTGCTGTTTTAAACTTGCAAAAACATAGAAAAACGCTGTTTTGAACTATTCAAACTGACAAATTCATGTTGCTTTCGTGCGAAACGGCGACTTATGAGAAATGACGATAAAATTGCTGTTTTGAACTTGCAAAAACATAGAAAAACGCTGTTTTGAACTATTCAAACTGACAAATTCATGTTCCTTTCGTGTGAAACGGCGATTTATGAGAAATGACGATCAAATTGCTGTTTTAAACTTGCAAAAACATAGAAAAACGCTGTTTTGAACTATTCAAACTGACAATTTCATGTTTCTTTCGTGCGAAACGGCGATTTATGAGAAATGACGATAAAATTGCTGTTTTAAACTTGCAAAAACATAGAAAAACGCTGTTTTGAACTATTCAAACTGACAAATTCATGTTGCTTTCGTGCGAAATGGCGACTTATGAGAAATGACGATAAAATTGCTGTTTTAAACTTGCAAAAACATAGAAAAACGCTGTTTTGAACTATTCAAACTGACAAATTCATGTTCCTTTCGTGTGAAACGGCGATTTATGAAAAATGACGATCAAATTGCTGTTTTAAACTTGCAAAAACATAGAAAAACGATGTTTTGAAATATTCAAACTGACAAATTCATGTTTCTTTCGTGCGAAACGGCGATTTATGAGAAATGACGATAAAATTGCTGTTTTAAACTTGCAAAAACATAGAAAAACTCTGTTTTCAACTATTCAAACTGATAAATTCATGTTTCTTACGTTCGAAACGGTGGATTTTTGTGAAATCACGATAAAATTGCTGTTTTAAACTTGCAAAATCATAGAATAACGCTGTTTTTAACTATTCAAACTGACAAATTCATGTTTCTTACGTGTGAAACGGCGATTTATGAGAAAAGACGATAAAATTGCTGTTTTAAACTTGCAAAAACATAGAAAAACGCTGTTTTGAACAATTCAAACTGACAAATTCATGTTTCTTTCGTGCGAAACGGCGATTTATGAGAAATGACGATAAAATTGCTGTTTTAAAAATGCAGAAACATAGAAAAACGCTGTTTTGAACTATTCAAACTGACAAATTGATGTTTCTTTCGTGCGAAACGGCGATTTATGAGAAATGACGATAAAATTGCTGTTTTAAACTTGCAAAAACATAAAAAAACGCTGTTTTCAACTATTCAAACTGATAAATTCATGTTTCTTTCGTGCGAAACGGCGATTTATGAAATATTATGAAAATTATGAAAAATTGCTGTTTTAAACTTGCAAAAACATAGAAAAACGCTGTTTTCAACTATTCAAACTGACAAATTCATGTTTCTTTCGTGCGAAACGGGGATTTATGAGAAATGACGATAAAATTGCTGTTTTAAACTTGCAAAAACATAGAAAAACGCTGTTTTGAACTATTCAAACTGACAAATTTATGTTTCTTTCGTGCGAAACGGCGATTTAAGAGAAATGACGATAAAATTGCTGTTTTAAACTTGCAAAAACATAGAAAACGCTGTTTTCAACTATTCAAACTGATAAATTCATTTTTCTTAAGTTCGAAACGGTGGATTTTTGTGAAATCACGATAAAATTGCTGTTTTAAACTTGCAAAAACATTGAAAACGCTGTTTTCAACTATTCAAACTGACAAATTCATGTTTCTTCCGTGTGAAACGGCGATTTATGAGAAATGACGATAAAATTGCTGTTTTAAACTTGCAAAAACATAGAAAAACGCTGTTTTCAGCTATTCAAACTGACAAATTCATGTTTCTTTTGTGCGAAACGGCGATTTATGAGAAATGACGATAAAATTGCTGTTTTAAACTTGCAAAAACATAGAAAAACGCTGTTTTGAACTATTCAAACTGACAAATTCATGTGTGTTTCGTGTGAAACGGCGATTTATGAGAAATGACGATAAAATTGCTGTTTTAAACTTGCAAAAACATAGAAAAACGCTGTTTAGAACTATTCAAACTGACAAATTCATGTTTCTTTCGTGCGAAACGGCGATTTAAGAGAAATGACGATAAAATTGCTGTTTTAAACTTGCAAAAACATAGAAAAACGCTTTTTTCAACTATTCAAACTGATAAATTCATGTTTCTTAAGTTCGAAACGGTGGATTTTTGTGCAATCACGATAAAATTGCTGTTTTAAACTTGCAAAAACATTGAAAACGCTGTTTTCAACTATTCAAACTGACAAATTCATGTTTCTTCCGTGTGAAACGGCGATTTATGAGAAATGACGATAAAATTGCTGTTTTAAACTTGCAAAAACCTAGAAAAACGCTGTTTTGAACTATTCAAACTGACAAATTCATGTTTCTTTCGTGTGAAACGGCGATTTATGAGAAATGACGATAAAATTGCTGTTTTAAACTTGCAAAAACATAGAAAACGCTGTTTAGAACTATTCAAACTGACAAATTCATGTTTCTTTCGTGTGAAACGGCGATTTATGAGAAATGACGATAAAATTGCTGTTTTAAACTTGCAAATCATAGAAAAACGCTGTTTTGAACTATTCAAACTGACAAATTCATGTTTCTTTCGTGCGAAACGGGGATTTATGAGAAATGACGATAAAATTGCTGTTTTAAACTTGCAAAAACATAGAAAAACGCTGTTTTGAACTATTCAAACTGACAAATTTATGTTTCTTTCATGCGAAACGGCGATTTAAGAGAAATGACGATAAAATTGCTGTTTTAAACTTGCAAAAACATAGAAAAACGCTGTTTTCAACTATTCAAACTGATAAATTCATTTTTCTTAAGTTCGAAACGGTGGATTTTTTGTGAAATCACGATAAAATTGCTGTTTTAAACTTGCAAAAACATTGAAAACGCTGTTTTCAACTATTCAAACTGACAAATTCATGTTTCTTCCGTGTGAAACGGCGATTTATGAGAAATGACGATAAAATTGCTGTTTTAAACTTGCAAAAACATAAAAAAACGCTGTTTTCAGCTATTCAAACTGACAAATTCATGTTTCTTTTGTGCGAAACGGCGATTAGTGAGAAATGACGATAAAATTGCTGTTTTAAACTTGCAAAAACATAGAAAAACGCTGTTTTGAACTATTCAAACTGACAAATTCATGTGTCTTTCGTGTGAAACGGCGATTTATGAGAAATGACGATAAAATTGCTGTTTTAAACTTGCAAAAACATAGAAAAACGCTGTTTAGAACTATTCAAACTGACAAATTCATGTTTCTTTCGTGCGAAACGGCGATTTAAGAGAAATGACGATAAAATTGCTGTTTTAAACTTGCAAAAACCTAGAAAAACGCTGTTTTGAACTATTCAAACTGACAAATTCATGTTTCTTTCGTGTGAAACGGCGATTTATGAGAAATGACGATAAAATTGCTGTTTTAAACTTGCAAAAACATAGAAAAACGCTGTTTAAATAAAATAAATAAAATAAATATATCATCACGCCTTTTACCCATTACGGGTGTGGCACTCTGCTTACGCAGATCTCGGTAGGTGATATATTTGTTCCTATGAAGTGCGGTTACCAGCCGTCAAATCATAGCCCCCATGGATGTTAGTGGAGGGGGAACCACAGGGGTAAATTTAAATTTGTAACTGTCGGCAGTGGGATTCGAACTGAGGATCTCACGATCCACAGTCCGACACGTTACCACGGAGCTATTTACCCCATCTAAACGCTGTTTAGAACTATTCAAACTGACAAATTCATGTTTCTTTCGTGTGAAACGGCGATTTATGAGAAATGACGATAAAATTGCTGTTTTAAACTTGCAAATCATAGAAAAACGCTGTTTTGAACTATTCAAACTGACAAATTCATGTTTCTTTCGTGCGAAACGGGGATTTATGAGAAATGACGATAAAATTGCTGTTTTAAACTTGCAAAAACATAGAAAAACGCTTTTTTCCAACTATTCAAACTGATAAATTCATGTTTCTTAAGTTCGAAACGGTGGATTTTTGTGCAATCACGATAAAATTGCTGTTTTAAACTTGCAAAAACATTGAAAACGCTGTTTTCAACTATTCAAACTGACAAATTCATGTTTCTTCCGTGTGAAAACGGCGATTTATGAGAAATGACGATAAAATTGCTGTTTTAAACTTGCAAAAACCTAGAAAAACGCTGTTTTGAACTATTCAAACTGACAAATTCATGTTTCTTTCGTGTGAACGGCGATTTATGAGAAATGACGATAAAATTGCTGTTTTAAACTTGCAAAAACATAGAAAACGCTGTTCTAGAATCTATTCAAACTGACAAATTCATGTTTCTTTCGTGTGAAACGGCGATTTATGAGAAATGACGATAAAATTGCTGTTTTAAACTTGCAAATCATAGAAAAACGCTGTTTTGAACTATTCAAACTGACAAATCATGTTTCTTTCGTGCGAAACGGGGATTTATGAGAAATCGACGATAAAATTGCTGTTTTAAACTTGCAAAAACATAGAAAAACGCTGTTTTGAACTATTCAAACTGACAAATTTATGTTTCTTTCATGCGAAACGGCGATTTAAGAGAAATGACGATAAAATTGCTGTTTCTAACTTGCAAAAACATAGAAAAACGCTGTTTTCAACTATTCAAACTGATAAATTCATTTTTCTTAGTTCGAACGGTGGATTTTTGTGAAATCACGATAAAATTGCTGTTTAAACTTGCAAAAACATTGAAAACGCTGTTTTCAACTATTCAAACTGACAAATTCATGTTTCTTCCGTGTGAAACGGCGATTTATGAGAAATGACGATAAAATTGCTGTTTTAAACTTGCAAAAACATCAAAAAACGCTGTTTTCAGCTATTCAAACTGACAAATTCATGTTTCTTTTGTGCGAAACGGCGATTAGTGAGAAATGACGATAAAATTGCTGTTTTAAACTTGCAAAAAACATAGAAAAACGCTGTTTTGAACTATTCAAACTGACAAATTCATGTGTCTTTCGTGTGAAACGGCGATTTATGAGAAATGACGATAAAATTGCTGTTTTAAACTTGCAAAACATAGAAAAACGCTGTTTAGAACTATTCAAACTGACAAATTCATGTTTCTTTCGTGCGAAACGGCGATTTAAGAGAAATGACGATAAAATTGCTGTTTTAAACTTGCAAAAACCTAGAAAAACGCTGTTTTGAACTATTCAAACTGACAAATTCATGTTTCTTTCGTGTGAAACGGCGATTTATGAGAAATGACGATAAAATTGCTGTTTTAAACTTGCAAAAACATAGAAAAACGCTGTTTAAATAAAATAAATAAAATAAATATATCATCACGCCTTTTACCCATTACGGGTGTGGCACTCTGCTTACGCAGATCTCGGTAGGTGATATATTTGTTCCTATGAAGTGCGGTTACCAGCCGTCAAATCATAGCCCCCATGGATGTTAGTGGAGGGGAACCACAGGGGTAAATTTAAATTTGTAACTGTCGGCAGTGGGATTCGAACTGAGGATCTCACGATCCACAGTCCGACACGTTACCACGGAGCTATTTACCCCATCTAAACGCTGTTTAGAACTATTCAAACTGACAAATTCATGTTTCTTTCGTGTGAAACGGCGATTTATGAGAAATGACGATAAAATTGCTGTTTTAAACTTGCAAATCATAGAAAAAAACGCTGTTTTGAACTATTCAAACTGACAAATTCATGTTTCTTTCGTGCGAAACGGGGATTTATCGAGAAATGACGATAAAATTGCTGTTTTAAAACTTGCAAAAACATAGAAAAACGCTGTTTTGAACTATTCAAACTGACAAATTTATGTTTCTTTCGTGCGAAACGGCGATTTAAGAGAAATGACGATAAAATTGCTGTTTTAAACTTGCAAAAACATAGAAAAACGCTGTTTTCAACTATTCAAACTGTTAAATTCATTTTTCTTAAGTTCGAAACGGTGGATTTTTGTGAAATCACGATAAAATTGCTGTTTGAAAACTTGCAAAAACATTTAAAACGCTGTTTTCAACTATTCAAACTGACAAATTCATGTTTCTTCCGTGTGAAACGGCGATTTATGAGAAATGACGATAAAATTGCTGTTTTAAACTTGCAAAAACATAGAAAAACGCTGTTTTCAGCTATTCAAACTTACAAATTCATGTTTCTTTTGTGCGAAACGGCAATTTATGAGAAATGACGATAAAATTGCTGTTTTAAACTTGCAAAAACATAGAAAAACGCTGTTTTGAACTATTCAAACTGACAAATTCATGTGTCTGTCGTGTGAAATGGCGATTTATGAGAAATGCCGATAAAATTGCTGTTTTAAACTTGCAAAAACATAGAAAAACGCTGTTTAGAACTATTCAAACTGACAAATTCATGTTTCTTTCGTGCGAAACGGCGATTTAAGAGAAATGACGATAAAATTGCTGTTTTAACACTTGCAAAAATATAGAAAAACGCTGTTTTGAACTATTCAACTGACAAATTCATGTTTCTTTCGTGCGAAACGGCGATTTATGAGAAATGACGATAAAATTGCTGTTTTAAACTTGCAAATCATAGAAAAAACGCTGTTTTGAACTATTCAAACTGACAAATTCATGTTTCTTTCGTGCGAAACGGCGATTTATGAGAAATGACGATAAAATTGCTGTTTTAAACTTGCAAAAACATAGAAAAACGCTGTATTCAAACTGACAAATTCATGTTTCTTTCGTGCGAAACGCCGATTTATGAGAATTGACGATAAAATTGCTGTTTTAAACTTGCAAAAACATAGAAAAACGCTGTTTTGAACTATTCAAACTGACAAATTCATGTTTCTTTCGTGCGAAACGGCGATTTAAGAGAAATGACGATAAAGTTACTGTTTTAAACTTGCAAAAAACATAGAAAAACGCTGTTTTCAACTATTCAAACTGATAAATTCATGTTTCTTTCGTGCGAAACGGCGCTTTATGAGAAATGACGATAAAATTGCTGTTTTAAACTTGCAAAAACATAGAAAAACGCTGTTTTGAACTATTCAAACTGACAAAATTCATGTTTCTTTCGTGCGAAACGGCGATTTATGAGAAATGACGATAAAATTGCTGTTTTAAACTTGCAAAAACATAGAATAACGCTGTTTTCAACTATTCAAAACTGATAAATTCATGTTTCTTACGCGCGAAACGGCGATTTATGAGAAATGACGATAAAATTGCTGTTTTAAACTTGCAAAAACATAGAAAAACGCTGTTTTGAACTATTAAAACTGACAAATTAATGTTTCTTTCCTGTGAAACGGCGATTTATGAGAAATGACGATAAAATTGCTGTTTTAAACATTGCAAAAACCTAGAAAAACGCTGTTTTGAACTATTCAAACTGACAAATTCATGTTTCTTTTCGTGTGAAACGGCGATTTATGAGAAATGACGATTAAATTGCTGTTTTAAACTTGCAAAAACATAGAAAAACGCTGTTTAGAACTATTCAAACTGACAAATTCATGTTTCTTTCGTGTGAAACGGCGATTTATGAGAAATGACGATAAAATTGCTGTTTTAAACTTGCAAATCATAGAAAAACGCTGTTTTGAACTATTCAAACTGACAAATTCATGTTTCTTTCGTGCGAAACGGGGATTTATGAGAAATGACGATAAAATTGCTGTTTTAAACTTGCAAAAACATAGAAAAACGCTGTTTTGAACTATTCAAACTGACAAATTTATGTTTTCTTTCGTGCGAAACGGCGATTTAAGAGAAATGACGATAAAATTGCTGTTTTAAACTTGCAAAAACATAGAAAAACGCTGTTTTCAACTATTCAAACTGATAAATTCATTTTTCTTAAGTTCGAAACGGTGGATTTTTGTGAAATCACGATAAAATTGCTGTTTTAAACTTGCAAAAACATTGAAAACGCTGTTTTCAACTATTCAAACTGACAAATTCATGTTTCTTCCGTGTGAAACGGCGATTTATGAGAAATGACGATAAAATTGCTGTTTTAAACCTTGCAAAAACATAGAAAAACGCTGTTTTTCAGCTATTCAAACTGACAAATACATGTTTCTTTTGTGCGAAACGGCGATTATGAGAAATGACGATAAAATTGCTGTTTTAAACTTGCAAAAACATAGAAAAACGCTGTTTTGAACAATTCAAGTGTCTTTCGTGTGAAACGGCGATTTATGAGAAATGACGATAAAATTGCTGTTTTAAACTTGCAAAAACCTAGAAAAACGCTGTTTTGAACTATTCAAACTGACAAATTCATGTTTCTTTCGTGCGAAACGGGGATTTATGAGAAATGACGATAAAATTGCTGTTTTAAACTTGCAAAAA
>CAWWDY010000268.1:0-23745 GCA_963942605.1 Poecilus cupreus
CGGTTTTCAGCTTGCAAAAACATACAAAATGCTGTTTTTCAAGTATCTAAACTGTCATATTCATGTATATGTCGTGTTGTAATGGCTTATGTTTGCAAAATCAGATAAAATAGCTGTTTTCAGCCTGCAAAAACATACAAAATGCTGTTTTTAAGTATTTAAACTGTCATATTCATGTACATGTTGTGTGTAATGGCTCATGTTTGCAAAATCAATATAAAATAGCTGTTTTCAGCTTGCAAAAACATACAAATTGCTGTTTTCAAGTATTTAAACTGTCATATTCATGTTTATGTCGTGTATTATAGCTAATGTTGGTGAAAGCAAGATAAAATGCCGTTTTAAGCATACAAAATACCGTTTTCAAGTATTTAAACTGTCATATTCATGTATATGTCGTGTGTAATGGCTTATGTTTGCAAAATCAAGATTAAATAGCTGTTTTCAGCTTGCAAAATCATACAAAATGCTGTTTTCAAGTATTTTAACTGTCATATTCATGTTTCTGTCGTGTACAATAGCTAATGTTGGTGAAAGCAAGATAAAAATGCTATTTTAAGCATGCAAAAGCATACAAAACGCCGTTTTCAAGTATTTAAACTGTCATATTCATGTATATGTCGTGTATAGTAGCTTGTGTTTGAAAAATCAAGATAAAATAGCTGTTTTCAGCTTGCAAAAACATACAAAATGTTGTTTTCAAGTATTTAAATTGTCATAGTCATGTTTCTGTCGTGTATAATATCTAATGTTTGTGAAAGCAAGATAAAATGCTGTTTTAAGCATGCAAAAGCATACAAAACACCGTTTTTCAAGTATTTAAACTATCTTATTCATGTATATGTCGTGTGTAATGGCTTATGTTTGCAAAATCAAGATAAAATAGCTGTTTTCAGCTTGCAAAAACATACAAAATGCTGTTTTCAAGTATTTAAACTGTCATATTCATGTATATGTCGTGTGTAATGGCTTATGTTTGCAATATCAAAATAAAATAGCTGTTTTCAGCTTGCAAAAACATACAAAATGCTGTTTTCAAGTATTTAAACTGTCATATTCATGTTTCTGTCGTATATTATTATGCAAATGTTGGTGAAAGCAAGATAAAAATGCTGTTTTAAGCATGCAAAAGCATACAAAACACCGTTTTCAAGTATTTAAACTGTCATACTCATGTATATGTCGTGTGTAATAGCTTATGTTTGCAAAATCAAGATAAAATAGCTGTTTTCAGCTTGCAAAAACATACAAAATGCTGTTTTCAAGTAATAAAACTGTCATATTCATGTATATGTCGTGTGTAATGGATTATGTTTGCAAAATCAAGATAAAATAGCTGTTTTCAGCTTGCAAAACCATACAAAATGCTGTTTTCAAGTATTTAAACTGTCATATTCATGTTTCTGTCGTGTATAATAGCAAATGTTGGTGAAAGCAAGATAAAAATGCTGTTTTTAAGCATGCAAAAGCATACAAAACACCGTTTTCAAGTATTTAAACTGTCATATTCATGTATATGTCGTGTGTAATGGCTTATGTTTGCAAAATCAAGATAAAATAGCTGTTTTCAGCTTGCAAAACATACAAAGTGCTGTTTTCAAGTATTTTAAACAATCATATTCATGTATATGTCGTGTGTAATGGCTTATGTTTGTAAAAACAAGATAAAATAGCTGTTTTCAGCTTGCAAAAACATACAAAATGCTGTTTTCAAGTATTTAAACTGTCATATTCATGTATATGTCGTGTGTAATGGCTTATGTTTGCAAAATCAATATAAAATAGCTGTTTTCAGCTTGCAAAACCATACAAAATGCTGTTTTCAAGTATTTAAACTGTCATATTCATGTTTCTGGCGTGTATAGTAGCTAATGTTGGTGAAAGCAAGATAAAAATGCTGTTTTTAAGCATGCAAAAGCTTACAAAACACCGTTTTCAAGTATTTAAACTGTCATATTCATGTATATGTCGTGTGTAATGGCTTATGTTTGCAAAATCAAGATAAAATAGCTGTTTTCAGCTGGCAAAAACATACAAAATGCTGTTTTCTAATATTTAAACTGTCATATTCATGTATATGTCGTGTGTAATGGCTTATGTTTGCAAAATCAAGATAAAATAGCTGTTTTCAGCTTGCAAAAACATACAAATGCTGTTTTTAAGTATTTAAACTGTCATATTCATGTTTCTGTCGTGTATAATAGCTAATGTTGGTGAAAGAAAGATAAAAATGCTGTTTTTAAGCATGCAAAAGCATACAAAACACCGTTTTCAAGTATTTAAACTGCCATATTCATGTATATGTCGTGTGTGTAATGGCTTATGTTTGCAAAATCAAGATAAAAAAGCTGTTTTCAGCTTTGAAAAAACATACAAAATGCTGTTTTCAAGTATTTAAACATTCATATTCATGTATATGTCGTGTGTAATGGCTTAAGTTTGCAAAATCAAGATAAAATAGCTGTTTTTCAGCTTGCAAAAACATACAAAATGCTGTTTTCAAGTATCTAAACTGTCATATTCATGTATATGTCGTGTGTAATGCTTATGTTTGCAAAATCAAGATAAAACAGTTGTTTTCAGCTTGCAAAAACATACAAAATGCTTTTTTTAAGTATTTAAAATGTCATATTCATGTATATGTCGTATGTAATAGCTTATGTTTGCAAACTCAAGATAAAATAGCTGTTTTCAGCATGCAAAAACATACAAAATGCTGTTTTCAAGTATTTAAACTGTCATATTCAGGTATATGTCGTGTGTAATGGCTTATGTTTGCAAAATCAAGATAAAATAGCTGTTTTCAGCTTGCAAAAACATACAAAATGCTGTTTTAAGTATTTAAACTGTCATATTCATGTTTCTGTCGTGTATAATAGCTAATGTTGGTGAAAGCAAGAAAAAAATGCAGTTTTAAGCATGCAAAAGCATAAAAAACACCGGTTTCAAGTATTTAAACTGTCATATTCATGTATATGTCGTGTGTAATGGCTTATGTTTGCAAAATCAAGATAAAATAGCTGTTTTCAGCTTGCAAAAACATAGCAAAAATGCTGTTTTCAAGTATTTAAACTGTCATATTTTATGTATATGTCGTGTGTAATGGCTTATGTTTGCAAAATCAAGATTAAATAGCTGTTTTTAGCTTGCAAAACATACAAAATTCTATTTTCAAGTATTTAAATTGTCATATTCATGTTTCTGTCGTGTATAATGGCTAATGTTGGTGAAATCAAGATAAAATTGTTGTTTTAAGCATGCAAAAGCATACAAAACGCCGTTTTCAAGTATTTAAACTGTCATTTTCTTGTATATGTCGTGTATAATAGCTTGTGTTTGAAAAATCAAGATAAAATAGCTGTTTTCAGCTTACAAAAACATACAAAGTGCTGTTTTCAAGTATTTAAACAATCATATTCATGTATATGTCGTGTGTAATGGCTTATGTTTGCAAAATCAAGATAAAATAGCTGTTTTCAGCTTGCAAAAACATACAAAATGCTGTTTTCAAGTATTTAAACTGTCATATTCATGTATATGTCGTGTGTAATGGCTTATGTTTGCAAAATCAATATAAAATAGCTGTTTTTAGCTTGCAAAACCATACAAAATGCTGTTTTCAAGTATGTAAACTGTCATATTCATGTTTCTGGCGTGTATAGTAGCTAATGTTGGTGAAAGCAAGATAAAAATGCTGTTTTAAGCATGCAAAAGCTTACAAAACACCGTTTTCAAGTATTTAAACTGTCATATTCATGTATATGTCGTGTGTAATGGCTTATGTTTGCAAAATCAAGATAAAATAACTGTTTTCAGCTTGAAAAAACATACAAAATGCTGTTTTCAAGTATTTAAACTTTCATATTAATGTATATGTCGTGTGTAATGGCTTATGTTTGCAAAATCAAGATAAAATAGCTGTTTTCAGCTTGCAAAAACATACTAAATGCTGTTTTCAAGTATCTAAACTGTCATATTCATGTATATGTCGTGTGTAATGGCTTATGTTTGCAAAATCAAGATAAAATAGCTGTTTTCAGCTTGCAAAAACATACAAAATGCTGTTTTTAAGTATTTAAACTGTCATATTCATGTACATGTCGTGTGTAATGGCTTATGTTTGCAAAATCAATATAAAATAGCTGTTTTCAGTTTGCAAAAACATACAAATTGCTGTTTTCAAGTATTTAAACTGTCATATTCATGTTTATGTCGTGTATTATAGCTAATGTTGGTGAAAGCAAGATAAAAATGCTGTTTTATGCATACAAAACACCGTTTTCAAGTATTTAAACTGTCATATTCATGTATATGTGGTGTGTATTGGCTTATGTTTGCAAAATCAAGATAAAATAATTGTTTTCAGCTTGCAAAAACATACAAAATGCTGTTTTCAAAAATTTAAACTGTCATATTCATGTATATGTCGTGTGTAATGGCTTATGTTTGCAAAATCAAGATAAAATAGCTGTTTTCAGCTTGAAAAAACATACAAAATGCTGTTTTCAAGTATTTAAACTTTCATATTCATGTATATGTCGTGTGTAATGGCTTATGTTTGCAAAATCAAGATAAAATAGCTGTTTTCAGCTTGCAAAAACATACAAAATGCTGTTTTCAAGTATTTAAACTGTCATATTTATGTATATGTTGTGTGTAATGGCTTATGTTTGCAAAATCAAGATAAAATAGCTGTTTTCAGCTTGCAAAAACATACAAAATGCTGTTTTCAAGTATTTAAACTGTCATATTCATGTTTCTGTCGTGTATAATAGCTAATGTTGGTGAAAGCAAGATAAAAATGCTGTTTTAAGCATGCAAAAGCATACAAAACACCGTTTTCAAGTATTTAAACTATCATATTCATGTATATGTCGTATGTAATGGCTTGTGTTTGCAAAATCAAGATAAAATAACTGTTTTCAGCGTGCAAAAACATATAAAATGCTGTTTTCAAGTATTTAAACTGTCATATTCATGTATATGTCGTGTGTAATGGCTTATGTTTGCAAAATCAAGATTAAATAGCTGTTTTCAGCTTGCAAAATCATACAAAATGCTGTTTTCAAGTATTTAAACTGTCATATTCATGTTTCTGTCGTGTACAATAGCTAATGTTGGTGAAAGCAAGATAAAAATGCTATTTTAAGCATGCAAAAGCATACAAAACCCCGTTTTCAAGTATTTAAACTGTCATATTCATGTATATGTCGTATGTAATGGCTTATGTTTGCAAAATCAAGATAAAATAGCTGATTTCAGCTTGCAAAAACATACAAAATGCTGTTTTCAAGTATTTAAACTGTCATATTTATGTATATGTTGTGTGTAATGGCTTATGTTTGCAAAATCAAGATAAAATAGCTGTTTTCAGCTTGCAAAAACATACAAAATGCTGTTTTCAAGTATTTAAACTGTCATATTCATGTTTCTGTCGTGTATAATAGCTAATGTTGGTGAAAGCAAGATAAAAATGCTGTTTTAAGCATGCAAAAGCATACAAAACACCGTTTTCAAGTATTTAAACTATCATATTCATGTATATGTCGTATGTAATGGCTTGTGTTTGCAAACTCAAGATAAAATAGCTGTTTTCAGCATGCAAAAACATACAAAATGCTGTTTTCAAGTATTTAAACTGTCATATTCAGGTATATGTCGTGTGTAATGGCTTATGTTTGCAAAATCAAGATAAAATAGCTGTTTTCAGCTTGCAAAAAAATACAAAATGCTGTTTTAAGTATTTAAACTGTCATATTCATGTTTCTGTCGTGTATAATAGCTAATGTTGGTAAAAGCACGATAAAAATGCAGTTTTAAGCATGCAAAAGCATACAAAACACCGGTTTCAAGTATTTAAACTGTCATATTCATGTATATGTCGTGTGTAATGGCTTATGTTTGCAAAATCAAGATAAAATAGCTGTTTTCAGCTTGCAAAAACATACAAAATGTTGTTTTCAAGTATTTAAACTGTCATATTTATGTATATGTCGTGTGTAATGGCTTATGTTTGCAAAATCAAGATAAAATAGCTGTTTTCAGCTTGCAAAAACATACAAAATGCTGTTTTAAGTATTTAAACTGTCATATTCATGTTTCTGTCGTGTATAATAGCTAATGTTGGTGAAAGCAAGATAAAAATGCAGTTTTAAGCATGCAAAAGCATACAAAACACCGGTTTCAAGTATTTAAACTGTCATATTCATGTATATGTCGTGTGTAATGGCTTATGTTTGCAAAATCAAGATAAAATAGCTGTTTTCAGCTTGCAAAAACATACAAAATGCTGTTTTCAAGTATTTAAACTGTCATATTTATGTATATGTTGTGTGTAATGGCTTATGTTTGCAAAATCAAGATAAAATAGCTGTTTTCAGCTTGCAAAAACATACAAAATGCTGTTTTCAAGTATTTAAACTGTCATATTCATGTTTCTGTCGTGTATAATAGCTAATGTTGGTGAAAGCAAGATAAAAATGCTGTTTTAAGCATGCAAAAGCATACAAAACACCGTTTTCAAGTATTTAAACTATCATATTCATGTATATGTCGTATGTAATGGCTTGTGTTTGCAAAATCAAGATAAAATAACTGTTTTCAGCGTGCAAAAACATACAAAATGCTGTTTTCAAGTATTTAAACTGTCATATTCATGTATATGTCGTGTGTAATGGCTTATGTTTGCAAAATCAAGATTAAATAGCTGTTTTCAGCTTGCAAAATCATACAAAATGCTGTTTTCAAGTATTTAAACTGTCATATTCATGTTTCTGTCGTGTACAATAGCTAATGTTGGTGAAAGCAAGATAAAAATGCTATTTTAAGCATGCAAAAGCATACAAAACCCCGTTTTCAAGTATTTAAACTGTCATATTCATGTATATGTCGTGTATAATAGCTTGTGTTTGAAAAATCAAGATAAAATAGCTGTTTTCAGCTTGCAAAAACATACAAAATGCTGTTTTTAAGTATTTAAATTGTCATATTCATGTTTCTGTCGTGTATAATATCTAATGTTGGTGAAAGCAAGATAAAAATGCTGTTTTAAGCATGCAAAAGCATACAAAACACCGTTTTCAAGTATTTAAACTGTCATATTCATGTATATGTCGTATTTAATGGCTTATGTTTGCAAAATCAAGATAAAATAACTGTTTTCAGCTTGCAAAAACATATAAAATGCTGTTTTCAAGTATTTAAATTGTCATATTTATGTTTCTGTCGTGTATAATAGCTAATGTTGGTGAAAGCAAGATAAAAATGCTGTTTTAAGCATGCAAAAATATACAAAAACACCGTTTTCAAGTATTTAAATTGTCATATTCATGTATATGTCGTGTGTAATGGCTTATGTTTGCAAAATCAGGATAAAATAGCTGTTTTCAGCTTGCAAAACCTTACAAAATGCTGTTTTCAAGTATTTAAACTGTCATATTCATGTTTCTGGCGTGTATAGTAGCTAAAGTTGGTGACAGCAAGATAAAAATGCTGTTTTAAGCATGCAAAAGCTTACAAAACACCGTTTTCAAGTATTTAAACTGTCATATTAATGTATATGTCGTGTGTAATGGCTTATGTTTGCAAAATCAAGATAAAAATAGCTGTTTTCAGCTTGAAAAAACATACAAAATGCTGTTTTCAAGTATTTAAACTTTCATATTCATGTATATGTCGTGTGTAATGGCTTATGTTTGCAAAATCAAGATAAAATAGCTGTTTTCAGCTTGCAAAAACATACAAAATGCTGTTTTCAAGTATTTAAACTGTCATATTCATGTTTCTGTCGTGTATAATAGCTAATGTTGGTGAAAGAAAGATAAAAATGCTGTTTTAAGCATGCAAAAGCATACAAAACACCGTTTTCAAGTATTTAAACTGTCATATTAATGTATATGTCGTGTGTAATGGCTTATGTTTGCAAAATCAAGATAAAATAGCTGTTTTCAGCTTGAAAAAACATACAAAATGCTGTTTTCAAGTATTTAAACTTTCATATTCATGTATATGTCGTGTGTAATGGCTTATGTTTGCAAAATCAAGATAAAACAGCTGTTTTCAGCTTGCAAAAACATACAAAATGCTGTTTTTAAGTATTTAAAATGTCATATTCATGTATATGTCGTATGTAATGGCTTATGTTTGCAAACTCAAGATAAAATAGCTGTTTTCAGCTTGCAAAAACATACAAAATGCTGTTTTCAAGTATTTAAACTGTCATATTCAGGTATATGTCGTGTGTAATGGCTTATGTTTGCAAAATCAAGATAAAATATCTGTTTTCAGCTTGCAAAAACATACAAAATGCTGTTTTAAGTATTTAAACTGTCATATTCATGTTTCTGTCGTGTATAATAGCTAATGTTGGTGAAAGCAAGATAAAAATGCAGTTTTAAGCATGCAAAAGCATACAAAACACCGGTTTCAAGTATTTAAACTGTCATATTCATGTATATGTCAGGTGTAATGGGTTATGTTTGCAAAATCAAGATAAAATAGCTGTTTTCAGCTTGCAAAAACATACAAAATGCTGTTTTCAAGTATTTAAACTGTCATATTTATGTATATGTCGTGTGTAATGTTTTATGTTTGCAAAATCAAGATTAAATAGCTGTTTTTAGCTTGCAAAACATACAAAATTCTATTTTCAAGTATTTAAATTGTCATATTCATGTTTCTGTCGTGTATAATGGCTAATGTTGGTGAAATCAAGATAAAATTGTTGTTTTAAGCATGCAAAAACATACAAAACACCGTTTTCAAGTATTTAAACTGTCATATTCATGTATATGTCGTGTGTAATGGCTTATGTTTGCAAAATCAAGATAAAATAGCTGTTTTCAGCTTGCAAAAAAATACAAAATGCAGTTTTGAAGTACTTAAACTGTCATATTCATGTTTCTGTCGTGTATTATAGCTAATGTTGATAAAATCAAGATAAAAATGCTGTTTTAAGCATGCAAAAGCATACAAAACACCGTTTTCAAGTATTTAAACTGTCATATTCATGTATATGTCGTATGTAATGGCTTATGTTTGCAAAATCAAGATAAAATAGCTGTTTTCAGCTTGAAAAAACATACAAAATGCTGTTTATAAGTACTTAAACTGTCATATTCATTTATATGTCGAGTGTAATGGCTTATGTTTGCAAAATCAAGATAAAATAGCTGTTTTCAGCTTGCAAAAACATACAAAATGCTGTTTTCAAGTATTTAAACTGTCATATTCATGTTTCTGTCGTGTATAATAGCTAATGTTGGTGAAAGCAAGATAAAAATGCTGTTTTAAGCATGCAAAAGCATACAAAACACCGTTTTCAAGTATTTAAACTGTCATATTCATGTATATGTTGTGTGTAATGGCTTATGTTTACAAAATCAAGATAAAATAGCTGTTTTCAGCTTGCAAAAACATATAAAATGCTGTTTTCAAATATTTAAACTGTCATATTCATGTATATGTCGTGTGTAATGGCTTATGTTTGCAAAATCAAGATAAAATAGCTGTTTTCAGCTTGAAAAAACATACAAAATGCTGTTTTCAAGTATTTAAACTTTCATATTTTTGTATATGTCGTGTGTAATGGCTTATAATTGCAAATTCAAGATAAAATAGCTGTTTTCAGCTTGCAAAAACATACAAAATGCTGTTTTCATGTATTTAAACTGTCATACTCATGTTAATGTCGTGTGTAATGACTTATGTTTGCAAAATCAAGATAAAATAGCTGTTTTCAGCTGGCAAAAACATACAAAATGCTGTTTTCTAATATTTAAACTGTCATATTCATGTATATGTCGTGTGTAATGGCTTATGTTTGCCAAATCAAGATAAAATAGCTGTTTTCAGCTTGCAAAAACATACAAAATGCTGTTTTAAGTATTTAAACTGCCATATTCATGTTTCTGTCGTGTATAATAGCTAATGTTGGTGAAAGAAAGATAAAAATGCTGTTTTAAGCATGCAAAAGCATACAAAACACCGTTTTCAAGTATTTAAACTGTCATATTCATGTATATGTCGTGTGTAATGGCTTATGTTTGCAAAATCAAGATAAAATAGCTGTTTTCAGCTTAAAAAAACATACAAAATGCTGTTTTCAAGTATTTAAACTTTCATATTCATGTATATGTCGTGTGTAATGGCTTATGTTTGCAAAATCAAGATAAAATTGCTGTTTTCAGCTTGCAAAAACATACAAAATGCTGTTTTCAAGTATCTAAACTGTCATATTCATGTATATGTCGTGTGTTATGGCTTATGTTTGCAAAATCAAGATAAAATAGCTGTTTTCAGCCTGCAAAAACATACAAAATGCTTTTTTTAAGTATTTAAACTGTCATATTCATGTACATGTTGTGTGAAATGGCTTATGTTTGCAAAATCAATATAAAATAGCTGTTTTCAGCTTGCAAAAACATACAAATTGCTGTTTTCAAGTATTTAAACTGTCATATTCATGTTTATGTCGTGTATTATAGCTAATGTTGGTGAAAGCAAGATAAAAATGCTGTTTTAAGCATACAAAATACCGTTTTCAAGTATTTAAACTGTCATATTCATGTATATGTCGTGTGTAATGGCTTATGTTTGCAAAATCAAGATTAAATAGCAGTTTTCAGCATGCAAAAACATACAAAATGCTGTTTTCAAGTATATAAACTGTCATATTCATGTATATGTCGTGTGTAATGGCTTATGTTTGCAAAATCAAGATTAAATAGCTGTTTTCAGCTTGCAAAATCATACAAAATGCTGTTTTCAAGTATTTTAACTGTCATATTCATGTTTTTGTCGTGTACAATAGCTAATGTTGGTGAAAGCAAGATAAAAATGCTATTTTAAGCATGCAAAAGCATACAAAACGCCGTTTTCAAGTATTTAAACTGCCATATTCATGTATATGTCGTGTATAATAGCTTGTGTTTGAAAAATCAAGATAAAATAGCTGTTTTCAGCTTGCAAAAACATACAAAATGCTGTTTTCAAGTATTTAAATTGTCATAGTCATGTTTCTGTCGTGTATAATATCTAATGTTTGTGAAAGCAAGATAAAAATGCTGTTTTAAGCATGCAAAAGCATACAAAACACCGTTTTCAAGTATTTAAACTATCTTATTCATGTATATGTCGTGTGTAATGGCTTATGTTTGCAAAATCAAGATAAAATAGCTGTTTTCAGCTTGCAAAAACATACAAAATGCTGTTTTCAAGTATTTAAACTGTCATATTCATGTTTCTGTCGTGTATAATAGCTAATTTTGGTGAAAGCAAGATAAAAATGCTGTTTTCAGCTTGCAAAAACATACAAAATGCTGTTTTTAAGTATTTAAACTGTCATATTCATGTTTCTGTCGTGTATTATAGCTAATGTTGATGAAATCAAGATAAAAATGCTGTTTTAAGCATGCAAAAGCATACAAAACACCGTTTTCAAGTATTTAAACTGTCATATTCATGTATATTTATTTATTTATTTAAACCACTCAACAGGACTTACGTCCCAATTACAGAGGGTAATATTACAATATATAAATACATAATACACCAAAAATTATAAATCATATTCCCATGGAACATAGCAGTACAAAAAGAAAAAAAATAATGCAATATAATGTATTAAAATGACATGGAGATAACAGCGTAAGCGTAATAATCATTATAACAATTTGAAAAGAAAACAACAATTCACAATCGTTCGAAATAATTAGTTACCTTATGTTTGTAGACTATAAAGTTATCATTGAAAATGTCAATATCTACACTTTTAGAAATATCATTAAAGAATGAGCATATGCGCCTTATAGGGCATTTTAGTTCATAATTAACTTTTGCTAATGCAACATAAAATAAAGGTTTCTGTCTAGAATTACATGTGCGGGGAACGTTAAAATTAATGAGAGATAAAAGATTAGAGTCATTGATGCTATTATTAATTAGTTTGAACAAAAATACGCATGACTGTTGAATTCTACGATTTTCTAAAGACATCATGTTAAATTGAATAAGAGCAGTAGAGTAGTGAAAATGGTCATTTAGTAGACTATTTAATTTGAATTTATACCAGCAGTATCTTAAAAATTTCTTTTGTACTCTCTCTATTGCTCTTATTGAGTTTTTATACAGAGGATTCCAAATTAAAAAACAATATTCAAGCTTGGAGCGAATGAAAGAGTTGTAGAGTGCTATTAACGTTTGTTGATTACGGAAGTGACGTGAATTCCGAATAATAAATCCAAGCTTTTTGTGTGATTGTAGAACACAGTCATTCACGTGAGAATTTAAATTGCATTTTTGATCAAACAATATTCCCAAATCTTTACAATTCGTAATTCTAGACAGATTATTATTATCCATTACATAATTATATAATAAGGGTTGCTTCTTCATTGTATAAGACATTATTTTACATTTATCAATGTTAAATGGCAATTTGTAAGTTAAGGACCAAGTTAAGATATTATTAATATCTTCTTGTAATTGAGTACAATCTTCAACTGAATTGACTAATTTATAAATTTTTATATCATCAGCATAAAGTAAACAGTTTGAGTTAGAAACATGGTTAGTTATATCATTGATGAATAAATTAAAGAGAAGTGGACCAAGATTACTTCCTTGTGGAATACCGGATGTTGAAGTAAAAGAATTTGATTTATAATTATTGAGAAAAACATATAGATTACGATTTAATAAGTATGAGGTAATGAAGGCTGATAATTCTTGCGAAAAATTAAAGTTAGATATAAGTTTTTGAACGAGTTCATAGTGATCAACTTTATCGAATGCCTTGGCGAAATCTGTGTAAATGACATCAACCTGGAAATTACTGCGTATAGAGTTTATGGTAAATTCTGTGAAGGTGATGAGATTGGTGGTTGTAGATCTTCCGTGCATAAATCCGTGCTGTTTGTCAGAAATATTATTACTCACTGCCGTATATATATATTTGAAAATAATTTTTTCAAATACTTTTGAAATATTAGATAAAATGGCAATAGGACGGTAGATTTTTATATTGTCTTTATCACCTGATTTTAATATGGGAGTGATAAAAGTAGTTTTTAGGATAGAAGGGAACGTGTTTGTGGAAATAGAGAGGTTAAAGAGAATAATGAAGGGCTTGATGAATAGTTCACGGCATCCTTTAAGAATATACGCAGGCAAGAAATCAGGGCCGGGGTTACGCGAAGGTTTTAATTTATTAATTGAAATGCGGATGTCATCTTCAGATATAGATTTAATAGTAACTGGTTCTAAGGAAGAGTTGGATGGAGTATGTGGAAGTAGAGTAGAGGGGCTTGAAGCAGTATAGACAGAAGAAAAGTAGTCAGCGAAGCCTTGTACAATCGTTGGCGTGGAATTGAAATATTTATCATTAATGTACATTGTACCAGGCACACGAGTATTCCTTTTGAGATTGTTCAAATGACTCCAAATTCTCCTAGGATCATTTGAAATATTATTCTCAACATCAGATATGTACGAGAAATAAGCTAATTTTATATCTTTTTTTATTTTTGATCTTACTTGTTTGTACAAATTGAGATAGTGTGAGTCATTTGTTTTTTTGTATAGTTTATGATTTTTATCTTTAAGTTTTATATCTTTGATAATATCTTTAGAGAACCACGAAGGATATGGAGACGTTTTTTTAACTGTTTTTGGAATACATTTATCATAAATAGTGTACAAGATCTTATAAAATTCATTGAATGCTTCATTTACATCAGTATAGGTTAACAAAGTATCCCAATTAGTATCATTTAACAGTTGATAAAATAGTTCAAAATTAGCAGCTCGAAAATTATATGTGGGTGTAGAGTTTAACGATGAATTTTGAAAATTAGTATCAAATTCTAGAGTAATGTTAAGTGTGGGATGATATTTATCTTCAGGAACAAATGGAGAAGAATCGCGGACTACTGTACATTTTAAATTGGAAATAACCACATCAAGAAGTCTATTATCTGCGTTATGAATGAAATTATGTTGTGAAGCAAAAAGGTAAGAGTGAAAGTTTAAAAAAGATGAAATGATATTATTAGTATAGGCATGAGAATAATAGTCTGATAATTTATTAATATTTAGATCACCAACGATTATAAAGTCATTATACAGTATTTCAGGGATGGATTCAATGCATTCGTAAATGTAATTAAGTTGAATAATAGACGTCGGAGGAGGAGAATAGAGTGCTATAATACAAATGAATTTATTTTTGGATATTTGAACTCGTACACAAACTATATCTGCAACTGATGAAGGATCTAGTTTTATATTAATAAAATTTGAATTAAATTTATTATGAACAGCGCATAATACCCCTCCACCATGGTGTTTATTTGTTTTAGAAAAGTCTCGGTCACTTCTGAATACATTATAATTACAATTAAAAATTTCAGAGTTGTATACTGAATCATTTAACCATGTTTCACTCAGTATTATACAATCAAAATTGGAAGCTGAAGAGTTGTTATAGAGATCTGTTAACTTGGTGTTTAACCCACGAACATTTTGATAATACAAAAACATATGTTTGCGTGCAACTAGACAATAGACAAAGTAAAAAGTAAATATATTCTTGTAAAAGCAAGTGTATTGAACTCTGGGGTCAACAAACTTAAAAGACAGGTGTAAATATGATTAATTATGAATGATGCGAAAGAAACAAAATTGAATACAGAAATCAAAACCAAATATACGTATGGCAAAATGCAGCAAAAAGAAATATAAAATAGGAAGTATTTATCATTTTAAGCTTCTAACTTATTGAGATCACTAATATGTGACAGTTTTATGATCTTGTTATCGGCACCTGATTTAACAAAAACATTGCCGTCCTGTGTCCACACATTTTTATATCCGAACTTTTTCGAGGATTCATTTAAAAGTTGAACTCGATATTTTGTTAAATCTTCTTTAACAGTAATCTTAGTGCCTTTTAGAAGTTTACGACACTTTATGACACTATCACGAGCCTTATACGATATAAATTTCACGATCACAGGTCGGGGTTTAGCAGAGTTAATTGATTTCTTGCCTATACGGTGACAACGATCTATTTGTTCAGGTTTCACACTTAACTTTAGTTTGTTATTAATAAGATCACATACCAAGTTCTCCGTATTTTCAGTCTTATTTTTATCTTCTGAAAGTCCAAAGATGCGAACATTGTTTCTTCTACTGTACTGCTCCAGATGGTCGATTTTGTCGTTCAGTACCTTATTCTCCTGGGAGAGGCCTTCAATGATGAGTTCGTAGTATAATTTTTGCTCTTCTAATTTTTTTTCAAAATGTTCAAATAATTTATTTGCAAGTTTTGCAATAAAATCTTCATTTTGAAGTGCATCAACCAATGATTGGTCAATCAATTTATTTAGATTGGCATAACGAGTACCCATTGTATACTTATGATGAAACAAAGTTAATAGACTTGAAAAAATATTATTTACTACTTCAAATGCACTAACTACGACAGAGCTGCAGCCAACACGTCTACTCGCTTTCACAGTACATTACCATGTACTATATGTCGTATGTAATCGCTTATGTTTGCAAAATCAAGATAAAATAGCTGTTTTCAGCTTGAAAAAACATACAAAATGCTGTTTTCAAGTACTTAAACTGTCATATTCATTTATATGTCGTGTGTAATGGCTTATGTTTGCAAAATCAAGATAAAATAGCTAATTTCAGCTTGCAAAAACATACAAAATGCTGTTTTCAAGTATTTAAACCGTCATATTAATGTTTCTGTCGTGTATAATAGCTAATGTTGGTGAAAGCAAGATAAAAATGCTGTTTTATGCATGCAAAAGCATACAAAACACCGTTTTCAAGTATTTAAACTGTCATATTCATTTATATGTTATGTGTAATGGCTTATGTTTGAAAAATCAAGATAAAATAGCTGTTTTCACCTTCAAAAACATATAAAATGCTGTTTTCAAATATTTAAACTGTCATATTCATGTATATGTCGTGTGTAATGGCTTATGTTTGCAAAATCAAGATAAAATAGCTGTTTTCAGCTTGCAAAAACATACAAAATGCTGTTTTCAAGTATTTAAACTGTCATATTCATGTATATGTCGTGTGTAATGGCTTATGTTTGCAAAATCAAGATAAAATAGCTGTTTTCAGCTTGCAAAAACATACAAAATGCTGTTTTCAAGTATTTAAACTGTCATATTCATGTTTCTGTCGTGTATTATAGCAAATGTTGGTGAAAGAAAGATAAAAATGCTGTTTTAAGCATGCAAAAGCATACAAAACACCGTTTTCAAGTATTTAAACTGCCATATTCATGTATATGTCGTGTGTAATGGCTTATGTTTGCAAAATCAAGATTAAATAGCTGTTTTTAGCTTGCAAAACATACAAAATTCTATTTTCAAGTATTTAAATTGTCATATTCATGTTTCTGTCGTGTATAATGGCTAATGTTGGTGAAATCAAGATAAAATTGTTGTTTTAAGCATGCAAAAGCATACAAAACGCCGTTTTCAAGTATTTAAACTGTCATATTCTTGTATATGTCGTGTATAATAGCTTGTGTTTGAAAAATCAAGATAAAATAGCTGTTTTCAGCTTACAAAAACATACAAAGTGCTGTTTTCAAGTATTTAAACAATCATATTCATGTATATGTCGTGTGTAATGGCTTATGTTTGCAAAATCAAGATAAAATAGCTGTTTTCAGCTTGCAAAATCATACAAAATGCTGTTTTCAAGTATTTAAACTGTCATATTCATGTTTCTGGCGTGTATAGTAGCTAATGTTGGTGAAAGCAAGATAAAAATGCTGTTTTAAGCATGCAAAAGCTTACAAAACACCGTTTTCAAGTATTTAAACTGTCATATTCATGTATATGTCGTGTGTAATGGCTTATGTTTGCAAAATCAAGATAAAATAACTGTTTTCAGCTTGAAAAAACATACTTAATGCTGTTTTCAAGTATCTAAACTGTCATATTCATGTATATGTCGTGTGTAATGGCTTATGTTTGCAAAATCAAGATAAAATAGCTGTTTTCAGCTTGCAAAAACATACAAAATGCTGTTTTTAAGTATTTAAACTGTCATATTCATGTACATGTCGTGTGTAATGGCTTATGTTTGCAAAATCAATATAAAATAGCTGTTTTCAGTTTGCAAAAACATACAAATTGCTGTTTTCAAGTATTTAAACTGTCATATTCATGTTTATGTCGTGTATTATAGCTAATGTTGGTGAAAGCAAGATAAAAATGCTGTTTTAAGCATACAAAACACCGTTTTCAAGTATTTAAACTGTCATATTCATGTATATGTCGTGTGTAATGGCTTATGTTTGCAAAATCAAGATAAAATAGCTGTTTTCAGCTTGCAAAAACATACAAAATGCTGTTTTCAAAAATTTAAACTGTCATATTCATGTATATGTCGTGTGTTATGCCTTATGTTTGCAAAATCAAGATAAAATAGCTGTTTTCAGCTGGCAAAAACATACAAAATGCTGTTTTCTAATATTTAAACTGTCATATTCATGTATATGTCGTGTGTAATGGCTTATGTTTGCAAAATCAAGATAAAATAGCTGTTTTCAGCTTGCAAAAACATACAAAATGCTGTTTTCAAGTATTTAAACTGTCATATTCATGTTTCTGTCGTGTATTATAGCAAATGTTGGTGAAAGAAAGATAAAAATGCTGTTTTAAGCATGCAAAAGCATACAAAACACCGTTTTCAAGTATTTAAACTGCCATATTCATGTATATGTCGTGTGTAATGGCTTATGTTTGCAAAATCAAGATTAAATAGCTGTTTTTAGCTTGCAAAACATACAAAATTCTATTTTCAAGTATTTAAATTGTCATATTCATGTTTCTGTCGTGTATAATGGCTAATGTTGGTGAAATCAAGATAAAATTGTTGTTTTTGAGCATGCAAAAGCATACAAAACGCCGTTTTCAAGTATTTAAACTGTCATATTCTTGTATATGGTCGTGTATAATAGCTTGTGTTTGAAAAATCAAGATAAAATAGCTGTTTTCAGCTTACAAAAACATACAAAGTGCTGTTTTCAAGTATTTAAACAATCATATTCATGTATATGTCGTGTGTAATGGCTTATGTTTGCAAAATCAAGATAAAATAGCTGTTTTCAGCTTGCAAAACCATACAAAATGCTGTTTTCAAGTATTTAAACTGTCATATTCATGTTTCTGGCGTGTATAGTAGCTAATGTTGTGAAAGCAAGATAAAAATGCTGTTTTAAGCATGCAAAAGCTTACAAAACACCGTTTTCAAGTATTTAAACTGTCATATTCATGTATATGTCGTGTGTAATGGCTTATGTTTGCAAAATCAAGATAAAATAACTGTTTTCAGCTTGAAAAAACATACTTAATGCTGTTTTCAAGTATCTAAACTGTCATATTCATGTATATGTCGTGTGTAATGGCTTATGTTTGCAAAATCAAGATAAAATAGCTGTTTTCAGCTTGCAAAAACATACAAAATGCTGTTTTTAAGTATTTAAACTGTCATATTCATGTACATGTCGTGTGTAATGGCTTATGTTTGCAAAATCAATATAAAATAGCTGTTTTCAGTTTGCAAAAACATACAAATTGCTGTTTTCAAGTATTTAAACTGTCATATTCATGTTTATGTCGTGTATTATAGCTAATGTTGGTGAAAGCAAGATAAAAATGCTGTTTTAAGCATACAAAACACCGTTTTCAAGTATTTAAACTGTCATATTCATGTATATGTCGTGTGTAATGGCTTATGTTTGCAAAATCAAGATAAAATAGCTGTTTTCAGCTTGCAAAAACATACAAAATGCTGTTTTCAAAATTTAAACTGTCATATTCATGTATATGTCGTGTGTTATGCCTTATGTTTGCAAAATCAAGATAAAATAGCTGTTTTCAGCTGGCAAAAACATACAAAATGCTGTTTTCTAATATTTAAACTGTCATATTCATGTATATGTCGTGTGTAATGGCTTATGTTTGCAAAATCAAGATAAAATAGCTGTTTTCAGCTTGCAAAAACATACAAAATGCTGTTTTTCAAGTATTTAAACTGTCATATTCATGTTTCTGTCGTGTATAATAGCTAATGTTGATGAAAGTAAGATAAAAATGCTGTTTTAAGCATGCAAAAGCATACAAAACACCGTTTTCAAGTATTTAAACTGCCATATTCATGTATATGTCGTGTGTAATGGCTTATGTTTGCAAAATCAAGATAAAATAGCTGTTTTCAGCTTGAAAAAACATACAAAATTCTGTTTTCCAAATATTTAAACATTCATATTCATGTATATGTCGTGTGTAATGGCTTAAGTTTGCAAAATCAAGATAAAATAGCTGTTTTCAGCTTGCAAAAACATACAAAATGCTGTTTTCAAGTATCTAAACTGTCATATTCATGTATATGTCGTGTGTAATGGCTTATGTTTGCAAAATCAAGATAAAACAGCTGTTTTCAGCTTGCAAAAACATACAAAATGCTTTTTTTAAGTATTTAAAATGTCATATTCATGTATATGTCGTATGTAATGGCTTATGTTTGCAAACTCAAGATAAAATAGCTGTTTTTCAGCATGCAAAAACATACAAAATGCTGTTTTCAAGTATTTAAACTGTCATATTCAGGTATATGTCGTGTGTAATGGCTTATGTTTGCAAAATCAAGATAAAATAGCTGTTTTCAGCTTGCAAAAACATGCAAAATGCTGTTTTAAGTATTTAAACTGTCATATTCATGTTTCTGTCGTGTATAATAGCTAATGTTGGTGAAAGCAAGATAAAAATGCTGTTTTAAGCATGCAAAAGCATACAAAACACCGGTTTCAAGTATTTAAACTGTCATATTCATGTATATGTCGTGTGTAATGGCTTATGTTTGCAAAATCAAGATAAAATAGCTGTTTTCAGCTTGCAAAAACATACAAAATGCTGTTTTCTAGTATTTAAACTGTCATATTTATGTATATGTCGTGTGTAATGGCTTATGTTTGCAAAATCAAGATTAAATAGCTGTTTTTAGCTTGCAAAACATACAAAATTCTATTTTCAAGTATTTAAATTGTCATATTCATGTTTCTGTCGTGTATAATGGCTAATGTTGGTGAAATCAAGATAAAATTGTTGTTTTAAGTATGCAAAAGCATACAAAACGCCGTTTTCAAGTATTTAAACTGTCATATTCTTGTATATGTCGTGTATAATAGCTTGTGTTTGAAAAATCAAGATAAAATAGCTGTTTTCAGCTTACAAAAACATACAAAGTGCTGTTTTCAGTATTTAAACAATCATATTCATGTATATGTCGTGTGTAATGGCTTATGTTTGCAAAATCAAGATAAAATAGCTGTTTTCAGCTTGCAAAAACATACAAAATGCTGTTTTCAAGTATTTAGAACTGTCATATTCATGTATATGTCGTGTGTAATGGCTTATGTTTGCAAAATCAATATAAAATAGCTGTTTTTAGCTTGCAAAACCATACAAAATGCTGTTTTCAAGTATTTAAACTGTCATATTCATGTTTCTGGCGTGTATAGTAGCTAATGTTGGTGAAAGCAAGATAAAAATGCTGTTTTAAGCATGCAAAAGCTTACAAAACACCGTTTTCAAGTATTTTAAACTGTCATATTCATGTATATGTCGTGTGTAATGGCTTATGTTTGCAAAATCAAGATAAAATAACTGTTTTCAGCTTGAAAAAACATACAAAATGCTGTTTTCAAGTATTTAACTTTCAAATTAATATATATGTCGTGTGTAATGGCTTATGTTTGCAAAATCAAGATAAAATAGCTGTTTTCAGCTTGCAAAAACATACTAATGCTGTTTTCAAGTATCTAAACTGTCATATTCATGGTATATGTCGTGTGTAATGGCTTATGTTTTCAAAATCAAGATAAAATAGCTGTTTTCAGCTTGCAAAAACATACAAAATGCTGTTTTTAAGTATTTAAACTGTCATATTCATGTACATGTCGTGTGTAATGGCTTATGTTTGCAAAATCAATATAAAATAGCTGTTTTCAGTTTGCAAAAACATACAAATTGCTGTTTTCAAGTATTTAAACTGTCATATTCATGTTTATGTCGTGTATTATAGCTAATGTTGGTGAAAGCAAGATAAAAATGCTGTTTTAAGCATACAAAACACCGTTTTCAAGTATTTAAACTGTCATATTCATGTATATGTCGTGTGTAATGGCTTATGTTTGCAAAATCAAGATAAAATAGCTGTTTTTAGCTTGCAAAAACATACAAAATGCTGTTTTCAAAAATTTAAACTGTCATATTCATGTATATGTCGTGTGTAATGGCTTATGCAAAAGCATACAAAACACCGGTTTCAAGTATTTAAACTGTCATATTCATGTATATGTCGTGTGTAATGGCTTATGTTTGCAAAATCAAGATAAAATAGCTGTTTTCAGCTTGCAAAAACATACAAAATGCTGTTTTCTAGTATTTAAACTGTCATATTTATGTATATGTCGTGTGTAATGGCTTATGTTTGCAAAATCAAGATTAAATAGCTGTTTTTAGCTTGCAAACATACAAAATTCTATTTTCAAGTATTTAAATTGTCATATTCATGTTTCTGTCGTGTATAATGGCTAATGTTGGTGAAATCAAGATAAAATTGTTGTTTTAAGTATGCAAAAGCATACAAAACGCCGTTTTCAAGTATTTAAACTGTCATATTCTTGTATATGTCGTGTATAATAGCTTGTGTTTGAAAAATCAAGATAAAATAGCTGTTTTCAGCTTACAAAAACATACAAAGTGCTGTTTTCAAGTATTTTAAACAATCATATTCATGTATATGTCGTGTGTAATGGCTTATGTTTGCAAAATCAAGATAAAATAGCTGTTTTCAGCTTGCAAAAACATACAAAATGCTGTTTTCAAGTATTTAAACTGTCATATTCATGTATATGTCGTGTGTAATGGCTTATGTTTGCAAAATCAATATAAAATAGCTGTTTTTAGCTTGCAAAACCATACAAAATGCTGTTTTCAAGTATTTAAACTGTCATATTCATGTTTCTGGCGTGTATAGTAGCTAATGTTGGTGAAAGCAAGATAAAAATGCTGTTTTAAGCATGCAAAAGCTTACAAAACACCGTTTTCAAGTATTTAAACCTGTCATATTCATGTATATGTCGTGTGTAATGGCTTATGTTTGCAAAATCAAGATAAAATAACTGTTTTCAGCTTGAAAAAACATACAAAATGCTGTTTTCAAGTATTTAAACTTTCAAATTAATATATATGTCGTGTGTAATGGCTTATGTTTGCAAAATCAAGATAAAATAGCTGTTTTCAGCTTGCAAAAACATACTAAATGCTGTTTTCAAGTATCTAAACTGTCATATTCATGTATATGTCGTGTGTAATGGCTTATGTTTTCAAAATCAAGATAAAATAGCTGTTTTCAGCTTGCAAAAACATACAAAATGCTGTTTTTAAGTATTTAAACTGTCATATTCATGTACATGTCGTGTGTAATGGCTTATGTTTGCAAAATCAATATAAAATAGCTGTTTTCAGTTTGCAAAAACATACAAATTGCTGTTTTCAAGTATTTAAACTGTCATATTCATGTTTATGTCGTGTATTATAGCTAATGTTGGTGAAAGCAAGATAAAAATGCTGTTTTAAGCATACAAAACACCGTTTTCAAGTATTTAAACTGTCATATTCATGTATATGTCGTGTGTAATGGCTTATGTTTGCAAAATCAAGATAAAATAGCTGTTTTTAGCTTGCAAAAACATACAAAATGCTGTTTTCAAAAATTTAAACTGTCATATTCATGTATATGTCGTGTGTAATGGCTTATGTTTGCAAAATCAAGATAAAATAGCTGTTTTCAGCTGGCAAAAACATACAAAATGCTGTTTTCTAATATCTAAACTGTCATATTCATGTATATGTCGTGTGTAATGGCTTATGTTTGCAAAATCAAGATAAAATAGCTGTTTTCAGCTTGCAAAAACATACAAAATGCTGTTTTCAAGTATTTAAACTGTCATATTCATGTTTCTGTCGTGTAATATAGCTAATGTTGGTGAAAGAAAGATAAAAATGCTGTTTTAAGCATGCAAAAGCATACAAAACACCGTTTTCAAGTATTTAAACTGTCATATTCATGTATATGTCGTGTGTAATGGCTTATGTTTGCAAAATCAAGATAAAATAGCTGTTTTCAGCTTGCAAAAAAAAACAAAAAGCTGTTTTCAAGTATTTAAACTGTCATATTCATGTTTCTGTCGTGTATAATAGCTAATGTTGGTGAAAGAAAGATAAAAATGCTGTTTTAAGCATGCAAAAGCATACAAAACACCGTTTTCAAGTATTTAAACTGCCATATTCATGTATATGTCGTGTGTAATGGCTTATGTTTGCAAAATCAAGATAAAATAGCTGTTTTCAGCTTGAAAAAACATACAAAATCTGTTTTCAAGTATTTAAACATTCATATTCATGTATATGTCGTGTGTAATGGCTTAAGTTTGCAAAATCAAGATAAAATAGCTGTTTTCAGCTTGCAAAAACATACAAAATGCTGTTTTCAAGTATCTATACTGTCATATTCATGTATATGTCGTGTGTAATGGCTTATGTTTGCAAAATCAAGATAAAACAGCTGTTTTCAGCTTGCAAAAACATACAAAATGCTTTTTTTAAGTATTTAAAATGTCATATTCATGTATAT